>VZTT01036323.1:2167-31034 GCA_013400855.1 Buphagus erythrorhynchus | reverse complement strand
AAATTTAAAAATAAAAATAAATTATATATTTAGGGGAAAAAAACATCTTGACTCAAAACCAGGGAATGAATTGGAAGGTTCTTTTAATGTTGCATCTTGAAAAGAAGCAACAGCACCAACCACCACGATAGGTACTACAAACACAAGAGCTCCTGCATTTCATCATAAACTGCAGTGCTGCAGCAGGACAAACTACTGTTGATAGCAAACCAAGAAGCCCACAAAGTCTGCATAGAAACTTTGTTGACTTTTGAGGGGTTATTAATTTTTAATGGGTTATTCAATTTCAAATATTTCCATTGAAGACTCTTCATTTGAAAATGCTGCTTTTACATCCATGACGAAGGTAGGAATTGTGGAGGGTCTCAAACACTAATACTAATACATTTTTAGAGAGCATTAACTGAGAATCCCTGTTGCAAGCAACCTCTTGCAGATTTTTCTTGTTGCAAATAAAACTACCAGTACACCAGTAATAAACTGGAATGTCAAATATTCTTAGCCACAGAAATGTCACAAAAGGCAGACATTCTACCTCAGGAGTTGCACAAGCTGCAGACTGAGTCACTACACAGCAAGCAGCAATATTTAGCTGAAGCACTGATCCTGCCATTTTTAAAATTCTCTTGATTTTGTGTACTGCCAAAAACATATTCAGAATTATGGCAGCTTGAGTCCCAGTCTTTGGAGAATATCAGCAAGACATTTCAGTGTCTGATTCTTCAAGTAGCTCATTAGGGTGATGAAAAGCCACATGATGAAGGGGCAGCGCTATCCATGAAGAGCCAGGGGTTCCTGTTGTCTTGAATTATTAACAAGTCAATATTTAGTGGACTGTTCCTGCCTGCCTGCCTACAGCAGGTGGTACCCCACTGCCTTTCACTTGGAAAGCATCTGCTTGCTCTGAGCCTCCCCAGAGCTTGCTACAGTCATTTGTTCGATTTAAGACAGACACTGTCATTATTCCATGCAGCACTTCACAGAAATATTTCCTACTAAATGCTTGAACCATCTGAGCAGCACTAGGCAGGCTGCAGGCTTCATTAATAATGCATCCCTGCTTATCAATAGATTTAGACAACTGGTATTTAGAAGCTTCTTCAGAAGGAGTGGATTTTTTTCACACCAGTTAGCTTCATTCTGTCAGTTCCTTGATGTAGACATTACATCCAACTGAGTTCTGAAAGGCAGAGGTGCTAAAATTGTATTTGAGCTGCTCCCTTACTTTGGAGAACCATTTGACTGATGTAACTCTTCAGATCAACTCCTCTGTTATTTTATTCTTTGCTGGTTTCAGGTTTTGGGGGGAGGGGTGGAGAGCAAGGTTACATTTACATTAAAATGGAAATTTACCTTTATCTTACTTGAAATACATGGAAACATTGGCTTTACATTCTCTAGGTTCCACTAGAGCTTCTCTGGACTCAGGTCACAAATGAGGGGGAAAGATTCAGTATTAGATACCTTACAATTTGCAGAGGAGTGTCAAGCACTTTTGGCAAAGCATTCAGGATGATAAATACAGATTAAAAACCATTGAAATGCTGCCCAGATCAAAAGCAGTGTGAAAAAAAGTACTTTGTTTAGGGAAAGGAAGGAATTTAATATAGGGAAAGGGAAAATAAGGATACAATTCCATTTTGGAAAAAAAAAAGAAATAAAAAGAAAGCATCTTTGAATAACTATGTCATGATTATAGAGAAGAAGTGCTCAGATCCATTTTGATACTCCTACTAGGCCTTCCTTCTGGATCAGGTTTTCCTTCCATCACCCCCTTGCTGAAATGCACAACCTTCAGATGGATTTCAGCAATTTTCTTGTTTGTTGGACTGGTTCTATTTGATATCCAGAAACTGGGGGGTTTTCTTGTTGCTTAGTTTCAGCTTTTATGAAGTATTCAAACAAATGGTTAGAAAAACCTAATATGCACAGATCTTACACACATTATCATCTTTATTTATGGTTTATAGAAATCTCTTTCAGCTTTGTTACCTCCATCCCTGCAAGTGAAAAAGCTGCTGTTTCCTGCAGTTCCTGCCTATTTGGCTGTAGACATACTAATTTCTAGCTGATGTGCACCATACACTCAGCAAGTTCACATTTTTTCGTAGACCTAGAGTGCTCCAGTGCATTCACATCCCCCTTGTCTTGCATGAGGAAACCAGTCTACACAGCTTGCTTGCTTGATTTCTTTCTCTCTCTCTCTCTATTTGATTGACATAATTCCTTGATTCTTAACAATAGGAAATTTTCTAAGTTTTTTTTTTTCATCAATTACAGGAATTAATTGAGAGAGAGGCATCAGCAGAAAGTATGAAAACATACAATACAATAGCAATGGACAAAATTTTTTATCAGGCTAATTGCAGAATGCTTTCACTACAGATTGTTTTCAATGAAGAATTGCTGGTTGCTGCTCCAAGGACAGAATTAAGATATGGGCAATAAAGTCAGAATTTAAAAAAATAAATACTTTGCTCTGAGAATTTTATGCAACTATAAGAGAAATGAAATTATTTTGATCACAATTCTTCTAACTCCTTTGAATTACACAGCTGGTGAGGCTTTTCATAATGACACTTATTACAGGGGACTGAGCTGAAAGGACCTCTTTGGAAGTGGTTTGCATCCTACCCCTGTCCACTGCAACTAGGTCACACATGATTGCTCCAAAGATGTAAGAGCATATTTCAGAAGGATGACTTTTGGATCAAAAGGCAGTTCAATCTCTTTGCCTTTAATTCCAAAGCCTAGCTAAGAGGTGCCAGTGGTAACTAATTCACAGCTCAGTCCACCAGTACCTATTTAACTGTTTTTAAAAACTCACTTATTAAATTAGGAATGATTACTTATGGCAGAGATACTGTAAGGTACAGAGAGGCAATGTATTAATCATGTTTTTCATGTTTTGTTTTTTTCTTTTAAAGGATAAATTCCCTGATGCCATCATTAGGAGCCTACAAGAAGAAAGAGAGGGACTATTCACAAGAGCAGGTAGTGGCAGGACAAGGGTGATTGGCTTCATTAAAAGGGAGTAGGTTTAGATTAAATATTAGGAAGAAATTCTGTACTGTGAGGGTGGTAAGGCACTGAACAGGCTGCCCAGGGAAAATGGGGATGCCCAGTCTTGGAAGTGTTCAAAACCAGGCTGGATGGGGCTCTGACCAAGTGAAAGATGTCCCTGCCCATGGCAGGGGGCTGGAACTGGGTGATCTCTAAGGTCTGTTCCAACCCAAACCATTCTGTGATTTCATGATATCCCTGTAACAGGGTAAAATTCATCTGCCATGAACAAAGTTAATTAATTAACAAAATTTTCCTCCCCATCTATACAGAAACTTACTCTGTAACTTCACATCTTCAGAAAAGTGGCCAGAAAAGTGCAGTAGATGAAAGGAATGTGCAAAAGCAATGAAGGAGCAAAGAAGCAGAAGCTCTTCCTGAAGCTGAAGCAGAGCAGCACAGAGCTTCATACTTTGGCTTGGAGATGGACAACACCACCTAATTCAGCCTGTTCTTCACCAGACAGTGTGATTCCTCTGTCCCACCACAGGAAATTATTTCCCCCTCAAGCTAATCCGATTTTTGCCTGCCATCCAATCAGAATTAAACAAAAAAAAAAAAGAAAAGAAAAAAAAAGAGAGGAAAAAGAGGAATAAAAAAAGGAAACCACTAAAACTGGTTTAATAATTTTTAAAGAGATTTTAAATGATACTCACTTTATCAAGCTGATGAAAATGACAGTAGTGTCAGAGGGTAACAGGTTGCTAATAAATACAATAGTTTAGGAAAGTGCTATTCTTGTCATGGAAAAATATATTCTGAGAAAAATAATACCACTGTAATTCATTTTTGAAAGCTATAGAGACATCTTAGATGAGGAATGCAGTTATTAAAGGCAAAAGTACACAATATGTTGTAATGAAATGGTTGTGCTACACACTTCATTAAACATTTTGTGAGGCACCTGGGAAATTCCAGCTCTCCCCCCTCAGAAGGAAGTGTTTGACATGGCTGGATCACTAGAGGAAGCACACAGAGCTAGGCTGAAACAAAAAGCACACTGTCTGCCTTGGTGACTCCAGCCTGCAAGCAAAGCTGAATGTGAGCAAAGATTAACCAAGAGGCTACAGGAATCTGCATTTACTCTTCCAGTGCAAAAATTATGGTTCCAGGATTCATTGAGAAAGACCTGAACACTCCCAGCATTCAAAAAGAAGTTGATGTGAGCAAAGCTGAAGTTCGTTGTGAGCGACAGCGCTGGGGAAAATCCGACAGACTGTGCTGTGCACGTGTCCATTGGAAGAAAACACACTTGTCATATGAGAGGCTGAAAGGCTTAAAAATTCAGAGAGCACAGTAGGGAGTCTTCCAGGAAGGTTCAAAGGACTGATATGTTTTGAATGTGTTGAGTGTTTGATTTACAATATTTAAGGGTAGAAAATAAAAAGGAAAAGGAAAAAAAACAGTGAAATTTTATATGGATCTCAGAGAAACAGGAGCTCAGGAAGGGCAGATGTGCTGGAATATCTATGATATTTGCATGATAATTTCAGAAGCTCATCCTTTCACTAAAAAACAACCCCCTAAAACACCCAAACAAAACAAAGAAAAACAAGCCCCTAATCCTGTACTTGAACATTATAAGCAGCATTGCTGAAATGTTGCTATTTACAAAGCATGTTTTATAATTCTAGTTCACTTAAATCCACTATTCTTTCAGACATGCAGCAAGAGCACATTACAGACAAGAACCAGAGCAGAAGAAACTACTTATACCACAGAAGCCAGGGAGCTGCTGAAGTGCTGGTCCTTCCTTAAGAATATTTACAACCATGCTGGAAACTTCAGGACACACCCAGCAGAGTGAACGAGAGCAAGATGAAGATATTGCTGCACAATGTTATAAAATAATACGCAGTATCAATTCTCTTTCTGCTTAGTGGTTTATCAAAGCTTGCAGTCCCTACTGACCTGTTTTCCCTTAACTAGGATTTACAATATCATTTGAAAACTCTTAAGAGGAAATAAAGGATAAAATTTTAAATTAATAATTTCAGGGGCAAAGCTTTTATTAGTGGCTTAGAGTAATTGCAATAACAGTTAATTCTGCCCATACCCATAGATTCACTCTGAGAAACTCCCTATGGAAATGAAGTCAGAGTATGTCACCTGGCTCACATGTAAAACAGTATTTCAGTCTCAAATTCTCTCCTTGAAACAGCATGGCCACATGCAAGTCCTGTGAGCCTAACACTCTGAATGGCAAGCCACAGGGCTTGTGTTAAGATTTGTTTATTGATACTCTAGCAAATAAAACAAGCCCCCTAAAAAGGTCCTTCCAAAATATTTGGTGGTGCAGATTTTGGCAAAGGGAGAAAGCACATGGAAGTATTGGGATAATGGCCCTTTTTTTAGCACTTCTCAATACCAAGGAATGTACTCTCAGGTGTGTCAGGTGTTCTTTAAAGCCACCAACACATCTCTCTACTCAGTGTTAGCATGCTCCTTGGAAAAAATACACGATGAGAATTTTTCCTCCTAGTTCAATTTTTGTTTGCAAAGCTGAAGAGCTCTGCAGGGAACTGAAATGAACAGTGAAATCTGGTTTTACACAGCTTTTGGCCATTCTTTTTTCAGTTCTGTATCTTTCAACCTCCAGGGCATAATTTTTCGTCCTAATCAATCCCCTTTTGCATTCCTTCTGCGTTCTCCTCTCACTTTAACACACAGCTTAGGATGACTCTCATTCCAGGGAGATCTACACTCCTTCCTAATAGTATCATCTTGGTTGCTGCTAAAACTTTTTTTGGATTCAGAGTTAATATATGCCTCCTCCCCATTCAAATATGTAAGCTTCCCAGCACTCAGTAAATAGCTTCAGCTTTTCAGTTTGCCTTTCTAAGGCCCCAGCAATGTGGATTTATCTTTCACATTTCTCAGAGAGAGATTTGGACAAAATGGAGCCTGCTCTAAGTACAGTTTTTATGTCCAGACCCTTTAGGTCTTGCTGTTCAGTGAAACTATGCATAACACATGATTATTTTTTACTAGATCCTTGATCATTTGTGGGAGAAAAAAAAAAAAAATCTACCTTAGTTTACTTCAGAGAATATCCAAGACCTGACTTTATCGGAAAAAAAATTTGGGAAAAGAAGTTACAGTATTCATATGTCTGGTTTTTCAATGGACATTTTTTTTCTTTGGGTAAGTTCAAATCTTCCATGATCACATAAATTCCACTACTGCTTCCAGCCCTTAATCTCCACCCCACTTCACAAAATGGGTATTATTCAGTTCCAAACCTTGGATATTTCTCAACATGCTTATTCCTTGTGGTCCCATTTTTAAAATTTCATTAACAGACAACACCACTACAGTCCCACTGCCCTCTGTCTGTTTGCATTTCACTTTAGGAAAATGAGATCAGAGAGGTGCAAAGGAGAGCAGCAAGGACATAGGGAGAATATATTATTCTTCTCAGTTTGTCCAAAAGTTTTAAGTGCCCTGACAGCAACTAAATGCAATTAATACAAATATACTGCCTGGGGGTGCAGTACATGCAGAAAATAAAATCTCACCCAACATAGCATCAACTGCTTTTCTCCCACATCTGTCCCTAACCTTCTGCTCTTCCCAGGAGAGATATCCTTCTCAGGAGTATAATTTAACAGGATTAAGAAAATAATAATAATTAATTTCATGCTTAAAAGTTGAATATTAAATGCAGCTGTAAAAGGAAATGACTGTTGCTTAGGTTGAAGTTGCATTAACACCCTTTCTCTTAATGTTTTAAGTAAAAAGTCAAGATTCTTACTGGGCAAAGCTTCTTTCTATGTAAAGTGCACATTTTGAACTGCTCAGATAAAAAAGTCTGCAGTTCCATGAAACCTGAAAGCTCTCTGTGTTACTTCCATGTTCATTGCTCTTGTCCTAAAAGCATTTTTCCTGACATCCCTTACTGCTGGTGCCACCAAACACTCACAGGCAAGAGGGCACAGTCTGGGCCTTCTTATGCTGAGATGTGAAAAATCAATTGAATCCCCATCAGATGGAATCACTGGTGCAGAAAGTGACTAAACACTGAAAGTTACTCTGTGATCCCAAAGTCTGGAAAGAGGATACTGCAAACACAGTCTACAAGCTAAAATATAGGGTGATTATATTTATAATAACTCTCTGCATGGCATTGTTATTCTGGGCCTCTGTCTTTCTACAGGTAGGCTGCTAGTCATGGCTCAATTAATGTTCTCTTCAAATATTTCAATTCTTATAACACAGATATAATATGATATGCTATGACACACACTGATATATCACATCACATCACGATAGTGAAACACACAGAATATTTCCATTTCACTACCATTATGCATTAAAAACAGGGTAGACTGACAGCAGAATCTACACACTGTGATAGGAAACATTATTTTTATTTCTGTTTCAAATGTGGGTGATTCTAGGCTCTATGTCCTTATTTTACTAAATAAAATCTAATTATTAGATGCTGCATATAGTATCTATAATTTAGCCCTGGGTATAAATAAATTCAATGTGACTCATCTTTCTTCACATTTTTTCTCTCTTTTTTTCCCCCTATAATTTTCTATATTTTCTGCTGATTTTCCCAGCACCTTCTCTAGCCAGTCCTTTGTTTCTCTCTCAAACTTCACATAATGTCTTATATATCTGTGCTAGCATCCAGCTGAGCTGCAGGAAGGGTATTTTTTTAGTGTACTCTCTGTTTGTGTCAGTCCTATTATAACATGCTCAGGATGACAAATTACACTTAAAAACTTCTAGTACAGATATAAAGAAGTAATATCATCTATGCCCAAAAGAATGTTAATCATAACCCTTTAATCATAATGCTAATCACACACATATTTGGAAAAACCCAAGCATTTTATGGTTGAGCATAGGAATAGGTGTCAAAATATACTTATTGTTGTCTTGAGTTTTGCACAGTCTTGTGGTCTCAAGGAAACTATCTGATTTTGTTTTCTAGCTTGGTTTACTTGTCAAAATACATGAATAATATTGGCCTTCTTGATTGGGTAATGCTTGATTCAGGTAATGCTTATAAAGGCTTTGAAAACACAGACTATGCCTGGCTAAAGAGGTGCAAATTATGTTTATGTCAATAATGTTTTATAGAAAACACCATGACTGGACACTCATCAAATTGATAAATTAGTAGAAAGAAGAAAAATAAAGGAAAATAAATAATAAGGGGAAACTACAGCTTTGGATCAGCAAAAAACAAAGCCCAGGTATGCTGCAAAGAAACAAACTTTTACATGAAATCTTCACAATCTGCACAGCTACTCCTCACCTGAAATGTGAAACCAGCGTACACACACAGACTGGTCAACATGAAACTCTCCAGCTTTATGTATAAACTCTGTGCTTTAAGTACACTGATGCTAATGCCACGAGGTCAATTAACTTTGACCCGTAATGACAAGAGCACTGGCTCCCTAATTTAGTGGAAGAAACAAACTTGCAGCAACCCTGAGCCCTCGCCGTGCCCCACGGTGCGCGCTGCCGCTCAGAGCTGTAGCCGAGCACACTCTAGCGGTCCCCGGCACGCCACGAGCGCCGCGCACGCAGAGGAACAGGCAGGCAGAACAAACGGCCCCGCGCATCCATCCGTGCAATGTGGCACCTCTGGGCAGCTCTCCCAGAGTGTCACAACCCCTGCCCTAAAGACGTTGGATATCTGCAATTCCTACTTTCTATGGCTCGCTTCTCATTGAGATTATATAATGCCGTAGGAGGTGGCTGGGGTAATTTATGGGGAAAAAAAAATGCATGTCACTAGATTAACCAGTTTGAGATCGTAATTTATCTCTAATGGCCCTTCTTTGACAAGAAGAAAACAAAAGAAAATTAAAGCTGATAGGGCTGTTCTAGTAATGTCAAAAGTTGGCATTCTTTATCACTCTTTAACTTAAAAGCAGTCCTTGTCAGAATAATAATAAAGGCATCATAGAAATTTTGCTTTTCATCTGTCTGACATATAAATCAATGATCCAAAAAACAAATCATTATATATGTATTTTTTTTTTATTAAAAAGTGAATATAAAACAAGCCTGCTTGTCTACATTCTTTATTCATCTCCGACAGAGTCAGTTATACCATTTCTCTGAGCACTCACTCACAGCTGAAGCTGCTCCCCCCTCCCAGTTATAACACTGACCCCGTTTAGAGAGCACATCTCAAGCAGAGGCACTGGAATCAGTAGCCTTTTCCAGGGTGTGAGCTGACATAATGGGCAGCTTTGCTTCCTCTGGGGAGCAAGCACTCTCTTTATCACTAGGACAAATGACCTGGAGGAGAGGTATCCAAGGCCAGCCACTCTATTTCCTTATAAATGCCAGATCAGATCATAACACATTACTGTGACTCACAGTATTAATGACCAGGCACTTCCATTTGCAGGGAAGGCACGAGGCTGCATCCAGCTGAATCCAAGCTCTGGCTATCTCAGAGTACACTTTCCAGGCAGAAGTGCTACTTTTAAAACTTCCCTTTCCCTTACAGCTCACATCTTTGAAATTCACAGTTACAAACAGACCAAAGCATTGCCAAATTAACAACAACCAAACAAATATTATCAATTAAAAGGGTTTACCTTAGAGCACTGCTGACCTGCTAGAAGCAGCATAAATGACGTGTCTTTCACATCGGGGAAGGGTGGTCTTCAGCTCTCAAGGGGCTCCTCCAGGATCCTTCACTTTGGATTTTTCTTTACTTTTTTATTTTTTGAGTGCAGGCCCTTATTCCTCATAGTGAGCAAATGCCAGCAAAATGTACATCCTTTCATAGAAGTACAAGACTCCACCTTGTCCTCTATAATGTGAAAGCTGACGAGGACTAGCTGAGCCTAAAAAATAAAATAAACAAAATAAAATTATTTTCCAGGCTTGAATTAATAAAAAACAGAAATAGAACTATTCCATATTTTGGAGAAAAAGAAAAAAAAAAATTACACCCCTACCATGGGAACAATTAAAGATAAATTAAGAAAGAGAAGAAGTAGAGAAGGAAAACAAAGGTTAGATGACAGAATATGAGATAGACAAGAAGACAGAATCAAAAGCACAGGATTAGAAACAATAAAAAGTGGGAATGTGTACAGTAATAAAAAGGAAATACTAGAAACAAAAATATTTACTTTGATGCATCTATTAAGTTTAACATAAGTCTGAGAAAAAAGGAAAATGTTAAACACCCACAGTGAATCAAAAAGCTTCCTGAAGGAAAAAAGCCCAACCAACCAACCCCCCAAACAGACCAGAAGAAAAATAGGAAATTAGAATGAGAGTGCATGGAGGGAAGGAAAAATACAGAGGTGTAAAATAAGGACATAAGCCTTCACATTGTTCCCCAATTCAGTTGCCCTGTAGTCACAGAGAGCCATATTATGGAATCCAAGATTGGAATTGTCCACCAAATATTCAGTTTATGTCAGGCCATGATCCACATAGCAAGGGTTTAAATAAACAAAATTCTTACTGCACCAAAATACAGTGTCTGAGGCAGAGAGCACAGTAGGATGTGGATCATAGGGTCCCACAGAAGAGGCATTTTAGTTTAAAATGCTCAGAAACTGTACCTCCATGCTTTACAGAAAAGTTAGGAAAACATTTATTCTTGCTACCTATACTGATACTAGCATGCTATCCAAAGATATATTAAAGCAGAGGATACTGGAGACTTCAATTCAAGCTCCTTTGATAACACAACCCTTAGGATGCATCATTTCTCTCAGTGAAGGTATTCACAAAATCATATGTATTCCCCAGTGTATTCAAACACATCCTTAGAGGTAGGAAATGTATTTTCAAATTAGGAGCATGAGTGCTCATTTCTGTTCAGATGGGCTATATTTCCTTCCAGGTCTGAGAAATCTGTGAGAAATCTTTGAGCTCTTACTCCTACACTGTTTTCAGAAACTTGACTGAACTATTCTAAAAACAGTATTCAAACTGAAGTACTTATTGCAATAAAAAGCTGCTGGCAATGGACCATACAGAGTGTCTGTCTCCTTCCTCTGCCAAGGATAGCAGGTCCCTGCTTACTGTGCTTTTATCTGTGTTTATCCTCTAAACTAAACTCAAAGTTGGCAGCACTTGGATGTCTGTGTCAGAAGGGTTAAGATGTATGAGTTTTTTATATATATATAGATGCACTCAGACATATACATAAATATATATGGGCTTCTTGGTTCAACAAAGAAAACTTGGGTTTAGGGAAAAATATATTTCCCTTTCTATACAATACCAACCACGTGCCTGGTTTTGAGCAACACAATTACTCTTCCCCAGAGCCATCAGGAAATGGATTCAGTAACAACATCTGAAGAGTACAGAATATAGATCAGTCCTTGTTAAGTTTATATTTGATATGAGTGTCATGTTAGAGAAAATGCACAAGCATAAACTCTCCAGACAGTAGATTGCCATTATTAGCTTTTCCCCAAGCAACTCCCTGACACCTGTTTTCAGTACCTTCAATTACATTAAAGAGCGAGACAGAAGCACACAGGTCAGAGTAGAAGAAATATCTATAGGTTGGATCCTTCATCCCTGAAAAACCCCAAATAACTTCTTCTTACTCTTACTCCCTTTACCCTTGGTAAACTACCAAGTTTTGCTCATTTTGAAGGGTTTTGTTTCACTCTAAATTTCTGCATCTGTTTTGCTTTCCTTGTTACCTCTGCATAATGATTATCATTTCCCATCTTACAGCAGCATGTTACATTTGATTTAGCATGATTCTGTCATTTATATGGGTAATAATATTTTGCAGTAATTTCTTAGCTTAAAATTTTTATTATAACTTTTCTAAAGATGATTTTTTAAAGAGGCATGTGCCTGGCTTTAACTTCAGAAAGATTCATGTTGATAACATTTACTAGAAATATAGTAATTCGCTAAATTTAAAAAAAATAGTAGTTAAATCAGGATTTTTATCCAAGCAAAAAACCCAAAATTTCTAAGCTTGTTATATTTTAAATATCTGTTAATCACACCAGTCTTTTTGGTTTTTTTAAGTCTTTTTGGAAGGGAAATTTATGCAGAGCTCCTGCAATAAATAGGTAAGTGCTGGATTTTGTAATCCTAGGGACGATTTGCTGATGTAAACTGAGTACAAATGGGTTGCAATCACATTTTTCCTCCTGGTTCTGTACATATTTGGAGCATGCAAAACTTCATACTGGCAATTTGCACATGTAAGGCTGCACATACACACGTATTGCCCAGAGTGAATCATGGCAGAAAATTAGACTTTCAAAGTTTCCTTTTCAGCAGTACCAGAGAGTGCCCTGCATTACATAGGCTGGAGACCCATGATACTCAGCTGTATGTAAAAAAGACAGTTTCTCAACTAATGAAACCATCTATCTTTTGTTCAGTCTACAGGACGACATAAAGGTGATCCTTTGAATTAAACTTACATAAAGCAGGAGTCAATGGTGGCTAAGCTGAGTGAGGCTAAGCATCCACATGAACCTATAGAAATGAATGTTTCATAGCTGTGGACAAAGATAATGGCATGCAAGGAATGCTGTTCCAGAAAACGATGTAGCCTTTCATCCTTAATAACCAAATAAAAAATGGGAAGTCAGTACTTGGGAGCTACTCCAGCAAGCAGATCTCCAGGAAACAAGGTTCCCCACAGACTCTTCCTTGATCTTAAAGCTTAACGTGAAACTTTTATATGCACGTAGCACCTAGCCACAAGACGTGGGAAGGCACTTTTATCACACTGGCTGTATTTCTTCCCTAAATAATAGATTTCCTCTTCCTTTTTTTTCTCCCTCTCCTGGAAATGCTATACATCCTCAATAATGTTTTTTCTGTACCTTTCTTTTTTTTTTTTTCTTTAAACATTTTAAGAACCAGGCAATCTTGAAAAACTCAACATCACGCAACTTTAAAAACTATTAATACCCCTCAAACTGTCTGCTGCTGAATTTCATCCAGGTTTTTAAAAGCAAAACTATCCAATCAAAATAAATAAATAAAACATTATTTAGATGAAGTTTTGTTTGTTTCTTTTTAATGTGTTACTTGAACACTAATCTCTCCCCTGCATTTCTCTGACATCTAAGCACATGGGTAAACTGTGCACAGACTAAGTCCAACTGAAATGATACAAAATTCACTTGAATTAACATAGTATTTTCCCAAAGGTACTCCAGAGGAATTAAGAACAGCAGACTGTGAACCTTAAATTGCTGCTCCAAAACTAGTGCCAGCTTTGCAATGATTGACCCATACACGTCTTAAGCAGGAGTTAACATATCAAACCTGTAAAATACATATATGTGCCTCTACATAATGCAGCCATATCTTTGTTTTCAAAGTACTCTTGTTTTTATCTACATTCCTAATGCAGCATGCAATTGGTTTTAGGTGAAAACCTCCATGATAACAATATGAAGCAACCTCAGTGCTTCCACTGAAGCCAACAGAAAAACACATCTGGAATCAATGCTTATTTGCCTCTTATTACATGAAAAATTCAAAAATTTCTTAACAAGTAGGAAATCCCAAACTCTGTTATTCCTTAAGACCAATGTCTGTTGAGGGCACAGGCAGAGAAAATAAAGCCATTTTTGTTTGTGAAAAACAACTCTTCAAATTTTTCTCAAACAAAATGGTTTCATTTTACTTCAGCTTTGTCCATGTCCTGCATTTTGGCTGAGAGCAAACCAGAAAAAACCCAAATAAAACCAAAAACCCTACAAAAAGAACTCAAATCCAGAATACTTAAACGTGAAAATTAGGGCATTTGGTCATTTGAGTTCCTGCTAGTGACCCCATTGCTACTGTGATACATTTTTCCACGGTTTAAATGTGAGAGAAAATACATTTTGAGAAAAACTGTGAAAGCTTTTACCCTGATTACTTCTGTGATCTGGGACATGCAGAGTTTGGACAAGAAATTTTAGCCTTAAACAGCCCCTTTTAACTGCATCTCAGCTTTTGTCCCTTTTGCAGCATTCCCAGGGACTTCAAAAACAAATATTAAAGAGATCACAACTACACAGGAGGAAAAACAGCTGTAGAGTCTGTGCACAACTCAAGCAGTAACAAATGCAACTAGATCCAGAAAAAGCAAATGAGGAAATATTGGAAAAATTCACCATCATTTTCACTTCTCACTATGGCAGAAATCTTTGCTGTAAAGCCTGAATTAGATTTGCATCACATAATATTAGGGTTTGAAACAAGGAAAAAGTAGCAACTCTCTTCCTCTGCAACAGAAAAAGAAGATGAAATACCTAAAAACATTTTGTGTTAGTACAGTTATTTTAATAGCACTCATTTCTGCAGATGATTTATTTTTCTAGATTTGCTTATGAGTGGGAGAATAATAAACATGACTCTTCTCTGCCTTCCCCTGCATAAGGTGCATTGTTTCCAGTTCACATTTTGGAACCTGAGGCATGGAAAATTCTCTGCACAAGACACAAATACTGGGTTACATGGTCCTCCCTGTGAAGAGCTGCTGTGTTCCTAAAGCTAATGTGTGGAGAAATGTAGATTCTCTGAATGGAGATTCAAAAATCAGCCCAGCATAATAAGCAGGAACCTCATTGCATTTTGTGGCAAATAAAGGGAAATGAGCACAGTCCTAGCCCACAGAGTGAGAGCTTGGTAACTAGAGCATTCTTCTGGGGCACAGGACACATTTAGTCAGACCACACCCCAGCTTTCCTGGGCAAATATCAGAACCACTGAGCAGCTGAAGCAGCATTTTCTACCCTCTCTCATGTATTTTGCAGAGTCCACTCTAAGAACAACAGAAAGCAGAGCACAGAAGCTGGGGCGGGCATAGAAATCCCAACTTCATGTGTAGTGAGAATCCTTAGGGATGCTGCAAAGATTTAAAATTTGGACAGAGGCAGTCCAAAGGGCAGGCACCTCTGTCAAGAGTGACTCCCTGATGAGAATTTACACTTGAAATCATCACTGCTGAAGTTTGCTTATTTGGTTTGCTAAATGAACTTATGAATGAGGTTGTTCCCCACCCTCGTTAAGGGCTTAGAGAAGTTAATTGCAAAGTCCTGCTCCAGCACATTTACATGAGTCTGAAGGATGGGACTTGGTGCATCCTTTACAGGTGGAGATAACAAAGATTGTTTCATAGCAGTGTAACTTCCTCAAAGGGAACTAAAGAGGAGCTGGCAATGGTATCCAGCCTTTGCACAGATCAGTCTTTTAACTATGACACACTCCAAGAGAAAGGCCAGGCTTACAGCCAAGCTCGGTCTAAATCTTTGTACTAACTCAACTTCCTATGTGACACCAGGCAAGTCACCTATCAGTCTCCATTAGCCAGCTAGAAAGTGGGAATTCAGGGCACCTCCATATTTCCTCACCACCTGCCAGATCTATTCTCACTGCAAACACTGGGCAGAAAAAATCTTCTATTATTCATAGACTGAGGCCAGAAAGGACTAGAACACCTCCTTATCTGACCTTCTGCATATCTGGGGCTCTTCTGTGGATATGTAATACTCAGTGGGCAGCTGATCACAAATGGGGTCTCCAGGTGCTCTTTCAAAAGAGAAATAATAATATTAACTCAAACACAGTCACCTTCCTCTGTCCATCTAATGTGCCAGGCCATATTTAGAATTTGGATCAGCATTTTGTTGTTCTTACAAAAAAACAAACAGCAAACTTCTGTGTGTTTCTTCTTTATTCAGAAGTTCTTTCAGAAGAGGATTTTTCAAAATGAAAGTTTCAGAAAGAATTAATAAATGCAAGGGTATTTCAAAGGCAAAAAGTACTTGAACGCCCCAGATCCTGAACTGATAATAGTGTGCACTAATGCACTCAAAACTAATGAAATTGTTTCTAAATTAAGCACGATACAGCTTTAAGAGAACATAAATTCTGGAAATCAGTTAGACTGTGGGCATGATGCATAAAACCATAAAAATCGGACCTATGTAGATTAACTTACCTCACTCATCAATGTCTAAATATTACAAGGCTTTTCCAAGTAAAATACCCATATTCTCATTGTTGAGATAAGTTGACAGAAACTGAGTAACTTAAGTTTAACCAAATCACAATACTTAACTTTCATGCATTTTCAGGGATGTCCTCAGTGGCATTATTTGCTTTCTGCAGGTTTATAATGGAATATTTAAATGGCACTCTACTTAGGAGAGGATCAAACAAAATTCAGCTTAATGAGAATGAAGTTTGCTCCTCACTTCTGCTTGTAGATAAAAAGAAAACTGCACAACTACTCAAAGTATTAGTAGAATCTTCATGTTTTATATTTTTTATGAACTGGAATAAAGTAGAAGAAAATAGTGGGAAAAAAGTCCTGCAACAACTAATGTGACAGAAAGCATCACATACATGCTATAACATCACCTGTTTAATCTATTCATGACTGTATTACACGATGCCATCATGTCAGCTCCCAGAAAAACACCATCATATTGACAAAGGCAGTGACTCACTGTTTCTCAGACAAGCCTGTGTGTTTATCCTCAGGCTTTCCAATTCTTGTTTAAGGAACTATGATCATCTGAGTGTCAAAATTCAATTTATCAGTTCCAATATATATGAAGGGAGTGAAATATAGAGGCTAGCAGCATGTGAGAGTTAAACAAGATGATCTGATCATCCCCTCTGGCCTTACTGTGACACCTAGCTCTGAAGGGAAGGAGCTGGAAGATGTGCTGTCCCCTTTCTGTCTCCTTTTAATATGACCAAGCTGATTTAACTACAAAATTTGAGACAGAATCTAAGACAGTCCTCGACTATGCTCCCTTCTTACTCAAACAGCTCCGAAGGTGTCTTCTGTGAGAACTGCTTTTAGGAAAGAATACACTGAAGAAGGAATGTAAAGTTTATCAGATCTGAAGATAAAACCTTAACTTAAAACCTTAAACAGCGGCTGGAAAATAACTTGGCTTGCAGGGAAGGCCCTATTCAGGAAAATGCCCTATGGTACAAGACTTAGAATGGACCCTGTTATGTAGAATGGGGTGAGGGAAACACACTGGAGCTAGAGAAAATGAAAGGAAAATGGCAAGCAGAGGGGCAAGAGCCTGACATCAGTAATCAGGAGGTACCAGGAGACTTGTAAGATTGAGAGGGATATCAACTAATTTAATCTAATGCTGGAGAGGGCTGGACTCAGAACACAGCAACCCAGGGAGAGCTGAACCAAAAGTGAGCCAGGAAACTGGAGAGAGCACTGAGGTAGCTACAAATAATACAGAGAAATGAGAAGGATTCAGGGAAGATTACCAGGACAAAATACAGTTGCAGGGAAGAGGATGAGATCGAAGGCTGAAGCAGGGAAATGAGGAGTAGTCACACAGAAACGTTCAGTCTTTGAGGATCCAGTCAACCAGCCAAGACTTCCTTCCCAGAAGCTTGGACAGGAAAATTTCTCCACACCTGGGAAGAGGTTAGGGCATCCACAGGATGCACATGCTTTCTTCCTTTCTACTGACAGGCAGCATAAAAAATAACTCCCAGCTACTGCTGTCGGTGACACTGTTAGCTCAAGTAGCAGATGGCTGTCAGATGCATCCAGAGATTGCCATCTTGCTGATGACCCCTGTGGGGGGTGTTATGATTCCACAAAATCTAGTTCAATGTTTTCACTTTGCTTTTCTAAAAACCTAGGGAATTACACGAAGTATTAAAAACAATATTATGCTTGCAATTAAAGAAAGTGTTAAGACAAGCAGTACCAAGATTAAAAATGCCTGCTCTTTTAAAAATGTGCTCACTGCTATGCATGCTCCATGTGATGCATGTTGCTCTACAGGGATAAGAAATGCTACTGTCCTTATAATTTTGTCTCATTAATTTTTCTGTTCTTTTTGCTGTTGTCATTTCTTTCTTTGTTTTCTAATAATGTAGAAGATGGGTGGCAAATCATGAGATCACTATAGTACAAATAAAAAAGTATATTCTTAGGGTCAAGAGAGTTGAATGCTGCCTAAAAAATGAGATTCCATATCTGCTTCTGTACATAACACAAGGCAGAAACCTTAACTAACCTGATGACCACAAACTCTCTAAGTTCTTACACATCCCATGTGAAACATGCCAGGTTTGCTGAGTACTCACAGTTTCAGTCAAAGTTTAATTTATTAGAGTAGTTTTCTGAATGCCTAATATAGCATAAAAATGCAGAATGCTTTGAACAGCTTTTCCAAGATATTTCACCATGATCACCAGAGTTAACAGCTGTTTGACAATTTTAAACTCTGTCTCACAACACTGTCTGTGTTGCGCAGTAACACTGTTTGATTTTGTATGGATATTGTCAAGTATTACAGAAGTGTCCACAAGAAATTGCTAATTCAGTCAGCATCACAGAATATGAATCCCATATTTCATCTTTTTCAGTGAAGATGAAACAAAGCATTGAATGCTGGCGAGGTAAAGACCATCCCTGTTCTCACACTGACATGGCAACAATAAACTGTGTGTGTTTGTATCCACTGACAATGTAATTTCTATTTCTGTAGAAAGGAGAAAACACAAGATGCACGGACAATGTTAAATTCAACAACCATGCTTGATTTTTCAGCTTTAATAATGCTTTGTTAATCCATATTTTTGAATGCAGCATGCTATAAACTCATCTACATAGTATTCAGAATTTAAAGGAGAGACGAAGGCTCAAAATTTGAATCAAAGTGTAACCCATTTTTCCTGTTTATGGCATGAGGTATAGATTAGGTTATCTTTAAAAATCACTTCCAGCCCAAACAATTCTATGACTGTACCAGTTTGGGAACTGTAACCTGACATATTACTTCAGAACAAACAGCAGTATAAAGTTCTGTCAAAGATAAACTTAATTACGTGATATTGACTAATTTTCTGGCACTGAGACAATCATAATTCATTCCACTAAGAACAAAATCAAACAAGTGCACTATTTCCACTTATGTGTTTCAGGCATAGTGAACTCAGTGGAAGACGGGGATTTTGGATGTTTTATCCATAGGAAGAAGCACGCCCTCCAAACCATTACAATTCTAGATAAAACTAACCAAAATTGCACTTCTGGGGAAGCTACCCCACGCATGGATGCTTGTGTCAGACACGCCTGGAACCTGTGTGGAACCTTTGCTCCTGGGCTGTGTTTTGTGACCAGCAGGACCAGGGCCGTGATCATCCCTTGGACTTGGAACAGCGAGGCTGTGCCTCAAATCCTGTGTTCTGTTCTGGGCCCCTCACTACAGGAAGGACATTGAGGTGCTGGGGTGAGGCCAGAGAAGGGCGACTGAGCCTGGGAAGGGTCTGGAGAGTAAATCCTGTGAAGGGTGGCTGAGGGAGCTGGGGATGTTCAGCCTGGAGAAAAGGAGGCTTGGGAGACCTTACTGCTCTCTACAATTCCCTGAAAGGAGGGTACAGCCAGGAGATGGTGGCTCTCTTCTCCGAGATAGCAAGCAACAAGACAGGGAAATAGCGTCAAGACGCTCCGGGGGAGGTTCAAGTTCGGATATTTGGAAAAATGTCTTCACTGAAGGGGTCAGGCATTGGGACAGGCTGCCCAGGGCAGCGTTCGGGTCACCACCGCTAAAGGTATTTAAAAGACGTAGATGCGGCACCTGGGGACACGGTTTCGTGATAGACTTGGCTGTGCTGGGTGAGCGGCTGGACTCGGTGGTCTCACAGGTCCTTTCCCAGCCCTGAAGACCCTGAGATTCCATGGAATATCCCGTTCCCTGGAAATTCGCCGTGTGGGAGCCGAAAACCCGGCGAAGAGCAACGGCGACATCTAGCGGCGGGACGGGGCACCTCACACGCCGGGCCCGCAGCCCGAAGCGGTGATCCAGAGAGATCCGTGTGCCCCCGAGGAGATCCCTGTCCCCCGAGGAGATCCCTGTCCCCCGAGGAGATCCCTGTCCCCCGAGGAGATCCCTGTCCCCCCGACGAGATCCCTGTCCCACCCCGAGGGGATCCGTGTCTCCTCGGGGACAGCGCCGTGCCTCACGGGCCGGCACGGACACCAGAGATGTCACAGAGTCAGAGGCACAGAATGGGCCGCTGGGTGGGAAAATGTAGTAATTATGTTGAGACGGACTTGACTGGCACCAACACCAGTCTTTTATTTAAAACTTCTCGTGCTTTCTTTCTGCAGCCTTCTCTCAGGCAACTCTGACTCCTTTCCTCACAGGCAGCTCCACACAGCACTGACTCCTTCTCTCCTTTCTGCATGACTGGTTAACCCCAAGCTGTCCCTCACCTACCCACCTAACCCTGCCTGTCCCTCATACAGCATCTTCTTACCTTGTCTGTCCCTTGCACGGCCACATGTCCCTTCCTCCTCACAGCACAGCCAGCACACTCCATCCCAAACTGCAGCAGACTGCAACTGCAACTTGCTCTGGGCTAATTGACCCACACTTTCATAACACCCATGCTCATTAGACAGGCAAGGCTGTTTCCACTCCTTGGTAATCAGTACAGCTGTAATTCATTGGGAAAGATTGCCTTCTGCACTATCCTTACAAACCTATCCTCCCACAGCAAAAGACTTTTAAAGCTCATCCTTGCAATGAGCAGGGACATCTTCAATTAGATAGGTTGCTCAGAGCCCCATCCCATCTGGTCTTGAATGGTTCCAGGGATGGGGCATCCACCACTTCTCATGGGAAACATGTAACAGAGTTTCATCACCCCTCCTCATATCTAGTCTGAATAGATCCTCCTTCAATTCAGAGCTATTGTCCCCTGTCCTACTCCAACGGGCCCTGCTAAACAGTCCATCCCCAGCTCTCTTGTACATCCTTTAGGTATTTTAGGTGCTATAAGGTCACCCTGGAGCCTTCTCCATGCTGAGCAACCCCAGCTCTCTCTTCATAGGAGAGGTGCTCCAGTCCTCTTCTCATCTTTGTGACCCATTCTAACAGGTCCATTTCCTTCCTGTGCTGGGGACCCCAGAGCTGGATGCAGCACTGCAGGTAGGGTTTCATCAGAGCAGAGGGGGCAGAATCACCTCCCTTGACCTGCTGGCCATGCTGCTTTTTGGGGATTTTTTGGCTTTATGTTACAATTAGCTTTCTGGGCTGCAGTTCGTGTTCCTTGCTCATGTCCAGCCTCTCATCCACCAACATCCTCAAGTCCTCCTTTGCAGGGATGCTCCCAATCCCTTCATCCCCCAGCCTTTAATACCAGGGGTTGTCCCAACCCAGGTGCAGCAGCTTGCATTTGACCTTGTTGAACCTCACAAGGTTCCCATGGGCCCTCTTCTTGAGCTTGTCCAGGTCCCTCTGGATAACATCTCATCCCATAGGCATTTCAAAGTATCTTCTCTTTTGTCCATAGATGCCAATTTAGTGACAAACTCTAAAAAGGCTCCAGTCAGGATAGAGTTAGTTGCTTTTTCAGAAAACAAACAAACAAACAAAATCCTCAGCACACCTCGTGTCAGATAAATAAAGTAAGTAAATAAATAAATAAAAATAAATATCAGGAACCACTTACTGAAGAGATTATGAGTTATTTCTGGGCACATTGGCAAACTGTATTTTTCCACCTTTCTATCTTAGAAAGCTGAATCATTTTTGCTGTTTCTGGAAAGCTTCATTCAGTCTAATAGTGACACTTACTGGGAAAACATGCCATGGAAATGCCAAGGCCAAATGGTTTAAAGCTGGCACATCATAATCAGTTGAAACAAGAGCCTTACAAATGGGAGTGCTGAGCAAACACAGGCAAAAATGTGGTCGCTTTTTGTTCTAGTCTAGAACTTATACAGGCTACACAAGGAGATCAAATTAAATATTATCTATTTTGCAGCCCAAGTGTTTTATTACACCCATGTGAGTCGACCCAAAATTTCTAAAAAAGAATGAAACTTCCATTGCTGAAACTGTCCTTGAAAAATAGGAAACGTTAAGTGCATGACAAAAACCTTTTGAGGATTTGTTCAACATAATGCCTCCATGAGCACAAAGGATCAATTCCTCCAGAAGTGTGACATAGGAAGTTTCTTTAGCCAAAACTAAACTTTTGCAAGCCCTGTGTTTATTTGTCATCCATACAGCTAGTGAGGCTTCTGCTTCTTTTTGGTTTTGTACCAGAACAAAGGTTAGGAGGCTTATCCTGTCACAGCCTTTAGCAAAAGGCAAATAGAGCTGTGATGGTTTAAGCCATAGCCACACATCTCTACCAGCCCCAGCTTGCTTTCCAAACCTACTACTCCCAAGTCTGATTTACAAGAAGGGAATACACACTTTTTCATTATTGTTTAAAGCTAAAATGCTTCACATTACAATGTGAAGCTGAGACTCCAAGCACTTCCTTGACTCAGCTTAGAGGCGGAAACCTCCAGCAGAGACACAGCAGAGATCTGCTGATTGAGGAGTTTAAGATACCATATCAAGATTCACCAGAAGTTGTCTGTTAAATCTCCAAATCAAAAAAACTCAGTGAAATTTTTACAGACATCCACCTAGACTTGCTGTATCCTAGTAGATGGTAAGGAGGGGGATTAGGCTTAGCGTGTATGTCACAGCAAATAGTAGTTTTCTGACTACACACCTGCTTCTCTTGAAGAAAGTACATATATCCTTAATGTATGTATATACAGTACATATATCCTAATGTTGCCAAAAACTCCTGCACTCAAGGAGGCCCAGATGAAGCATTTTCAAATATTTGCTGGGTCCCACTGACTGAAATGATTCTTGCTTGATTCAACTAACAGATTTCTTATACACAGCATACAGGGAACCTTCTTACACACACATCACACCTCTGTGCAGATGTGGAGACAGAAGCTGTAAAAAGGACACATGAAAAACCAGAAATGACCATAACAGTGAAACCTTTCCTTTTCCTCCTAAAAACTAATAACAACACTACAGCACATGCTGGGCAGCAGCAGTTTGCCCACGTGCCAGAAGAAAGCAAATAAAATAAAACTTAAATTTAAAAAATTTTAAAAACATCTAAAGAGTTACACAAGCCAAGCCCTTTGAGAGAAAGAGCAGCCCTCTGAATAACCAAACATTGGGTCCTGGCATTAGTTTTTAGAGCTGTTATTCTTCTCCTATATGACTGCAGCAACTCTGAATGTCTATTTATCCTCCTGAGGTCTGTGGAAGAATCTATTTATAGTTGTGGGATACCAGTGCTAGTGCATCATGACACTGGCCTCTGTTACTGGAAATGATCCTGGCCAATTTACAGGCAACAGGACGAGTGACTGACACATCCTATCAGAACAAGAAGTACAGTTCTAGAGAGAAAGTACCAAAAAGAAAAGAGAAGCCTAGAGATGCAGGGAAAGGTACTCAAAACAAAAAAGATGGAAAAGTCTCCTTTTGAATTCAATTTCCCTCATTTATAGACAAGCAAATGGAGTAAAGAACAAGCCAAAGTATAATTTCTGTTACATGAGCTCCTAGATGTTCTAATCAAGATAATAAAGGTTGTAATTGATCATAGATAAAAAGCATCTACAAAACAAAACTACAAAAAACAAAAGCCAAGGGTACCAGCCCTGATATACACTTAAACAAAACCTTGTTCACCTTACTCAGACTGTGCATCACCACAAAACCACAAGAAAAAAATTCCTAGAACTGATTTTGCTGGAAGTTACAGAGTTATTCTCCTCTGCAACCCATCAGGACAGTATCTTCACCGAACCAGAAAAAAAAAAAATCCCTACTGAGATATCAGCTGACACATTTTTGCATCTTCCACCACTTTCTCTTTTCCATTCCCTTGAGTGCTGTATCAGTCAACACTTCACAACATCCACATTCCCTTATCCACAATCAGACATTAGTGCTCATGGCACTCCCTTGCCAATGGATAGGCAAGTTTGACACATGACTTATTTATTTTGGAGATTTGAGAAACTGTGATTCTTGGCTCTCAGCATTTCTAAGTTTGGGAACAGCTTTATTTATCACCAGCTCTGAATTAAGGCTGTAAAACTGCTATGAAAACACATAGATGGTCCCTTAAAGGAGAGCTGTGCAACACAGCAAGTGAAATGGTTAAACACAATGTCTGGTTATTAATAAAAGCTGCATGCTAAGGGGTAAAGCCACAGCAGTACTGATATCACTGGAGTGTTTGTTGTGCTCTGGGATAACAGGACTCTATTTATATGCACTGGTGCACAGACCAGGCACTCTGTGCTAAGCACAGGTGAGGGTAAGAATACACAGCTGTGAGCTGTCTCCCCCCTTTGGAATTACATTCTCAAGTTACACAAACAAACTGCTTTCAAGGTGGCTTTCCTAGAGTTTAAGGGAAATCTACAGCATTCCCACAGTTGTAAATGTTTGTGGGTGTTCAAATGTGGGAAAGCTGCTTCACACAGTGTCAGCAGGAAACTACTATTAGGCTTTCCAAAGGGCATCCCCACATCACAGCCACTGCCTGGAAAAAGGAGGGTATTCCTTCACGTGTGGCACTGCCTGCTAACTCAGTTCAGTATCGTTCATCTAGCACTTGGAACTGGTTATTTCAGAGCAATCTACTATTTCATGTAGTAGAAATGAGTGATTTGCTTTAGCAGGGGTCACTGTTTCATGACAAAGCAGTCTGGTGCTTGGACAGGACAGAGTATCACTATAAATATCAGCTTCTTACAGCTACTTCTCTTCTTGGTAGTGGCTGATATCTGGAGTGTCAGATCAAAGAACAAATGTGGTAACTGTGCCCTATACTGTAAAATCAATAAGTCAACAACTCTCCTTGGATCCTTTATTCTAAGGCCAAGTCTGTATTGTCTGTACTCTTGTCTACAGTAGAGGATATTTAACTGTGAAGTTCATACTGCAGGAGTCAACAGCAGTCTGGAAAGTGCTTTGCCTCAGTCTGAAGATGACATGTTCATAAAAGTCACTTCTCTGAGGAAAACTGAAAGAACTGGTTAAGTCAAGGTAGGCAGCTCTAAAGATGGTGCTGGTGCTTTTTGCAGCCATGATGTTTAGGTTATACCCTACATAGGAGATTCAGGACTTTTCAGGCTAAAGAGGAAAACCTGAAGCTTCAGTAAATCATTAAGCAACACATTTAATCATAGGCAATGACTTACACCTTCTGTTCTGACAGAGTTATTTTGAGTTTGTTTGGGTTCTGTCTTGCATTGTTGTTCAAGGTGTCAAAGAAAACTCTTGCTTCAATGTCTCCTTCCCCCAGGTGAATGGGATACCCATCACCTTGGAAGAGGAGCTGCACCTTTGTTTCCCTTCTGAGTTTTGATCAGATGTGCACTTGGCCTAGAAGGTGCAATTGCAGCAGATGCATGTCCACATTGCCAGAAGAGCAGCCAGAAAACATTTAGCTCATTTCTTCATGAATTCTGCCTTCCAAGAACTGTTAGCAAGAGAGTGTTTTCACATAGGGATGGAAAGATTAACATCAGGAGGAGTTTTAGAAAGAGTGAATGTCTCAGGACATAGCAGTAGGACTCAGAAGAGCTGATGCTATCCTGGAGGATCAGCACCCCACTGATGAATCTTTAGTAATGAATCTTTAGTCAGGTTTTGGGCTTAGGTACTTGCTTTCTATGCACCAAAGACACCTCTGTTCAGGCACATACTGGAAAGTTCCTGAGCATTAGAGTTGCCTCAGGATAGCCCTGCCCAGCACCACATGCTTCCTCCACATGAAGAGCCCATACAGGGAGGCAATGTCCCCATTTATGTATAACCTACACAGACACTACAGGGCAGACAGAATCCCTTTGTCAGCACCTCTCTCAGCTCAGGGACTGAGCTACTGAGCTCCAGCAGATCCTGATTCCCAGCAGGTGCAGCTCCCCAGCATGTTTGTTGGGATCAGAGAAACCTTTCTGAAGGCTCTCCTCTTTGCCCAGCTCCAAGCCACATTTCCATGTAAGACATATGACAACCCATCAGTGCTCTGCAGGCACCACAACTTCAAAAAAAAATATTTTTGGTTCCCCACAGGGTACCCCTTGAGGAACTGAAGCCAATTGTCCTCTGAGCTGCTAGAAACTCTGAAACCTGCAGTGACAGACCCCTCCTTTTGCCCAAAGTGTAGTGCCAGATTTAAGGAGAACTGTTTCCTCTTTGTCCACACCAATATCCTACTGATTTCTTCCTCGTGCTATGACGCTTACATTGTTCTGCCATCACTTAGTTGATTTGCCACCTTCACATCATTCATAGATTTAGTGGAACCCAGAAAGACCTGGAAGGTCTTGAAAGGAAGGCACTGGGAATGATACTGAACAGTACATCAGGACATTACAACGCTTGTCATCGTTGAAGGCAGCACTCTTTGCACTTTCCTAAACCTATATGGCTCTGGAGGCTGACAATTACCCATTTCAGTACATGATTAAAATACATGTGGGCTAGCCTCAAGATTCTCTCTGTTCCAGTCATAATCTTCACCCACACTTCTTACTCCCAGTCCAGCCCATGCTAGAGCAGAGCCTAACCAAACAACCTTAAAGGTGATGTTTTGAATGTTTTCACAGGCACTTTTCTGACGTGGTGAAAAACTTCTAAGTACTCATTAATTTTCTTTCATCCAGTTTGGTAAGGTTCAGCTTACAGGGATTATTTTTGCTTTCCATTTTTGTCTTTTTTATTTCTGATTGCCCACAGTTTAACTAAATCTTGACTAAACTAATGATGTAATTAATCATAACTAAATAGATACGTTTTAAATACACTATTACTGGTAAGAGAATGATGCTTTTCTGTTTATGAAGAAACAAACCAGATTGTCAGTATCAACTTAGTTTCTGAGGAGTCACAGCAGCTTATTTTTCCCCAAAGTGACCCAGAGCACACACAAAACATCTGTCCTCAACAGTTTTAAACTGTCCTCTGGCATTAGCTTGGCTTTCTCTCCATGTTATTCTTTTTTTAACTCCAAACAACTTTTTCCAGTCATCCAGAGGAATCTCCAGTAAAAACAGACAAGTCATGAGTTGATGTTCTTGATATTTTTAAGGTTAAATAAGCATTTTTATTTTGAGTAAATCAACAAAAGCTCCTACAGATTGCAGAGAAACTACTGATTAAACTGAAACTTTGTCTCACATGCTTTATGAGGCTTTTAAATATATTTATATATGTGCATACATCTCGGTAAAGAGGAAAAGAAGGGCATAAGCCCTATTTTTCTTTAAATTACAGAAATAGTTTAATTCTAGCTATGCATTCAATAATATTCCCTTCTGCATCACTGTTTATCCTAGGATTTATACCCTCATGTAAAAAGATCCCATACTTCCAAGGATATACATGAGAGTGAAAGTTTTAAAGCATCCACATGGGAACAGACCCGGTGCCAGTGAACGTGGACACTGCCAAGGAAGGGCTCAAGTATGGAGAGNTAAGGCTGTTAAGACCATGAAGAAGATAAGCTATATCTTACTTCTACCACCAGTAAAGGCCTCACAACTGAAACCTCAGCTGGAGTAAATCAGCATTGTTTCCTGAGTTTCCCTGAACCTCAGTTGTGCCAGTTGTGAGAGACTGAGCCTCTGTCTTCCAGCTGCCTAATCAATTAGGGCCCCAGATAATATACTTTCAAAAATAATTTTACTTGAAGAGTGACAGACTTGCATTGGGCTGTTGTTTCTGACTTCTGTTGGTCTTAAGTCAGCTCCAAATACATGAGAGAAGTCTGAAGTAAGAATTCCTGGAAATGAAAACATTAATTTCTCCCAATGAGCCTGAGAATTTAAAGAGAAAGAAAGGGTAGCCTAATAAAAAATACCACTTCTTTTACTATTTTTCCCACAATTAGGAAGAACTTAACAGCTGCAACCATTTATCATTTAGTAAAAAAAAGCCCTTTTTGAAGGCAAATTTATTATCTTTAAAAAAACTGTCGCTTAATCCCTCTCCAATAAATTCAGAGAGATCATATGTTAATATAAGGCCATGGATTTCATATGTTGTACAGATTAATTTTAGGCAAGGAATTTTTCTTCCCCTAGCAGCAAGCTGCTTGCCAGTAATATAGTCAATGAACACACTGGATTTCTAGTGTGGAATAACCCTAGATATATTTTATGCTTTCTTTTAGGACTAGTGTTTTTATATGTTGCAGCAGAATGTTTCTGCACAAGTAAGTCTTTGATAAGTGATCTGATAAACCCATTTCATCCATCTTACCAAGATAAGATTAATGAGGAAGATTAATTTAATTTGTTTATTCTAATACACTGGATCTGGGATGACAGCACATAACTTCTAGTAAGTTCTAGGAACAGAGAAAAACTAAATGTGCTAAAGGACTAGGGTGGCACAAGGACAGAGACAATTTATCCAAAAAAAGATGCAAAGCTGGAAATTGTTAAAAAAATAAAAAAGGTTGTAATAATGAAAACAATGATGAACTGAAGCAAAAATCCCTAACCACTTAAAGGGAAAAACCTGGGTGGGAATAAGGGAACAAAGCAATGAAAGCAGACGAAAAATACATGCAAGCCAGGGAAAGCTAAGACAATTTTCTGTGGATATTTTTCAATTCTCCAAAAGGAGCATGAAGGCAGGACAAAACAGCCAGGATCAAGTGATGACTCAAGGACTGGTAAGGTAAGCTTGGGGATGTTCCACAACTAGAAATAGCTCACAAAAAGGATGAACTATCTTTGAAGGACAGCCTTTCTCTGGATCCCTTAAAAAAATAACCAAACCACCTTGTTGGATCAAATCTAGCACAACCAGTGAGAGAAAAAATTGACAGGAGAAATATATTATATAAATATCAGAGCCTCTGACTGTCTAGTCCTGTTCCACAGGACTGGAGTAAATGTGACCACTTACCATCCAACACCTTTTTCAAGCCACAAGAATCTGACAAGTTACTTCGGTGTTTTCTCCCTGAG
>VZTT01036322.1:14336-26429 GCA_013400855.1 Buphagus erythrorhynchus | reverse complement strand
AAAGACCTTTAACATCATCAAGTCCAAAAGTCAACGTAGAACCACCACTTTTGGTTAGTTAACTATGAGATTGCAGAAAGCTTTTCTGTTTCATATCTTAGATTATGGAAAAAAAAAGTATTACCAGTGTAGCAATACATGACTGGCCTTTTCTTTCCCCCCCCTTTTTTTGGAAAATACTTTTGAGGGAAATGAAAGAGTGCTATGTATTTCCCATTGAGGTTTGTTTTGCCTTTCATCTCTTAATAATTTTCTTTCATCCAAGACTGGTTAATGGCTCAAACTGAAATGTCATCCTGTCACTGTCAATGTCACTTTTTCAGACAAGAGCTTGACTGTCTCTGAGTATCCCTGAATTTCCTGATATTACCTCCAGACTAATTCCAGGCCCTTACATGGGTTTGGAGATAGTTCCTTGCTTAAATACTTATATAAAGATCAGATATTTATGAGTTTTAAGGTTCAGATGTAATCCACATTCAACTTAATCTAACTAAACCACATGGAATGAAATAACTAAGGGTGGACAAACTCACATATCTCCACCATGGGCTGAGCTTTTGCTGACATCTTGTAGAAAATTGTATAAAAAGACATGATGTGCAACAAGACTCTTAAAATTTGTAAAGTCAAGATCAGGTATGATCTTTGGCCAAGATATCATCCACCTTTCATTTACACAGGCTGCTTATTTTAGTCCAGTTTCTACAATTTCTATATTCTTTTTTTATGAACATAATTCAGCTGACTTTAATAATTCCAGGAAAAGCCAAGATCAACCTTTTCCTTATAACCTAATCATTTTGCTGCTAGAAAAGTTACAACTTTCAGCTATTGAGACTTTTCAGAGTTTTGTCAGCAAGACTGAAATACTTGCTGCCACTGTCAGAGATACCTACATCAACACTATGAAATGCCTGATTCACTTCTTACTTTAATAAGACAAACTCCTGAAATTTCACTCTCTGAGTGTCTATTTTCCAATCTCCAAGCCACTTTTTTGTGTCTCTTGTTAGACTTCTTCATAACCCTGAGGTATTCATGATGCTGGTCCTCAATTCAGTATTCTTGTAATGGTACTAAAATTGCTTTATAGAGGCTAAATTTAAATTCCTAAATTTTCCATGATGATCCTCTTTTCATACATCTAAGGACCAAACTTCTTCAGCTCTTGTTTTGTACTGAAACTTAGTATTAAAGTGATAAGTGGTGAGTTCTATAGTTCAAAACAGGCTTTCAAACTGAAGTACCCTGTTTCTTCATCATGTTCAGTGAAATACGTGGAGACTTTCTCCTCCAACTTCCCTTGAACTGTTTGTTTACTTCACTGTACTACCCTAAAGTGCAGAGAAAAGTACTACAAATACCAGTGAACAACTCCTGAACAGAAACTTCAGTCTCAGCTTTGTAGGAGGTGGCATTTGAAGAAGCAAACCTTACAGACTGAACTAGAGAAGAGTCCAATATTAACCGACCAGAACAAGGGGTTAACAGGTAGAAGGCAGCCACAGGTGCACTCACAGCACTGACTTCACTGTGGCAGCTGGGTTGTTTATTGAACAAACATAAATTTGTAGAAAAGGTATTGCTATCTATTGAAAAATAAGAACTTGGATCAGAAGTGTGTTGTCAAGGACTGACTGAGATTGTCTTTCATGATCAGCTCACAAAACACTGCTCTCCTTTACTATCATGTGTGTATCTCCATTCCATGCAGTATTCAGCAGTTCATTGTTCTGCCTCTGCTAAGAGTTTGTGAGCTGAAACTTGGCCAATCAACAAGGACTGAAGGTTTCTGTTTGGTATTTTGTTTTGTTTTGGTTTGTTTCCTCTGAGCAAAATATTAACATTTTTACTTGTGTCATGTTATCTTAGGATGCTATGCAAACGTGGAAAGGAATTGTTTATGAACGAGTGGTTTGGTTCCTCCCTTGTGTGAGGAAGAGCTGTCTTTAACTTGGAAATATGTTGTTGAAGACAAGGGGTTTGTCACTAACTGCAGTGAAAATTGTGATTTAACCCAGGTTTGGTAGCAGACAACAGCCCCATTTTAGGTTGAAAATACCCTTTGGATTTAATGCGTAAAGCAGAATTTCCATCTGCTGATTTACATATACGGAGTACGGAACAGGGTGGGTTGGTGTAGCTGATGTCTACAGAGAAAAGGTGGGGGAGTGCAAATAAGATGCAGACTACAAAAAGCAGCCTTTGTCAGGTTTTATTTTCTGCGGTTTGTTTGCAGTCAGCAGCTTTATAAATCCCTTTGTGGACACTGAAGTTTTGCATGGGCATCTATAAGAGCATTCAAAGAAATTTCTTACCTCATGCAATATCCATTCCTGCAAAATGAAACTTTCAGTGCATGGGCTGTTAGCTCTGACAGATAATTTAATGTCCTTCACGCTACAATTCAATAGATGGACCTTGAATAGCTTTGGATGAAGGACGAAAGGAAAAAGAAACCTTTGTCTTTTTGGATAAGCTATTTCTGTAATGCAGCACCTTTTGAATTAAATTTTGAATATCTGGCTGTTTGTGTAAAGCTTTCTGAAAATGTTTGATGGTCTAGCATGACCTTGTTTATCGAGTCTCATGTTTTTTGTTTGTGCATTTACACCATTCCTCTCCCTGTCTCAGACCTGTCTTTCCTTTGGGGGCAGATGTGCTGCAATGAAGCATTGCTACACCAGGAACTCAACTGAAGGGTTGATTGTGTCCATTGTTACAAGACTGGATCAAGTAGAAAGTGTATTGTACTACAGTTATATTTAATTAAAAGCAAGCAGTGTGTGCTCTGTTCTAGATGAGACAACCTGATGAAAAAAATCAGCAGGTAATCATTACGAAATAGGTAAACAAGGCATTGCTAGAGCTGAAAAGAAAACAGTGGAAATTCTTAGGGATAATACATTGGCATTAGGAAGTGGAAAAGAGGAAAATACAAACAGAAAATATACAAAGTAATACTTCTTCACTAATTTATTTTCAGGAGCCAATTAGCTAAATGGAGTTGAGAGGGACCATCTGATTTTTTTATTTATGCCTCAATATGTGTTATAGATGTGTTGAAAAATTACTGTAGGGGCCGTGTATGTGCTGGTAGCTCTGTTCCCGGGGAGGCTTCGTCCGGCAGCTGATCGGGGCAGCGAAAGATTCCGCGACCGGGCTGCAAGCGACTTGCACTTGTCGGTGGGCAATCTCTGGGTGCCCGGGAAAAATGCCCGGAAAGCTGGGCCATGGCAGGAGCCTTAGCACATTAAAGCAGTGAAGTGCACCACAGCGGGGGCATTTTCCTTTGGTTTTTTTTGGAGCGAGCGGGGATCGCCGGGAGGGTAAGTTTGCCCACCTCCTGTTTCACTCCCCTCACCTTTTTCTCCCTGGAGTCCTGCTTCTTCCCTGGCTGCCTTCCCTGTCCGCCGCTGTCCTGCCCTCCTTCGCCCTTCCCCGAGGCAGCTCGGCCCCAGGGCGCCACAGGGCACCACAGGGCACCACAGGGCACCACAGGGCACCAGAGGGCTCCGCTGCTGCCCGGACGGAGCCGCCACCTCTGCCCTGACACTGAGAGCAGCAGCAGCCCCACGGCAGCCTGTCCTTCAGGCTGGTAGCCCCTGGGCAGCCTGTCCTTCAGGCTGGTAGCCCCTCGGCAGCCTGTCCTTCAGGCTGGTAGCCCCTCGGCAGCCTGTCCTTCAGGCTGGTAGCCCCACGGCAGCCTGTCCTTCAGGTTTGTAGCCGCTGGGCAGCCTGTCCCTTCAGGCTGGTAGCCCCTCCGCACCCTGTCCTTCAGGCTGGTAGCGCCACGGCAGCCTGTCCCTCCAGGCTGGTAACCCCTCCGCACCCTGTCCTTCAGGCTGGTAGCTCCTGGGCAGCCTGTCCCTCCAGGCTGGTAGCCCCTCGGCACCCTGTCCTTCAGGCTGGTAGCCCCACGGCAGCCTGTCCTTCAGGCTGGTAGCCCCTGGGCAGCCTGTCCTTCAGGCTGGTAGCCCCACGGCAGCCTGTCCTTCAGGCTGGTAGCCCCACGGCAGCCTGTCCTTCAGTTTGGTATCCCCTGGGCAGCCTGTCCTTCAGTTTGGTAGCCCCTGGGCAGCCTGTCTTTCAGCGATGGGAGGGACACGCAGGCGTCTTCCGTTCGGAAATGGCGCCGGGCGCCGCGCAGACCTACGGCCGCTTCCAGCGCACAGGCTCCGTCTGCAGGGCTGACACGCACAGGGCGCCCAGGGTACAGCGGTAACAATCTGCCTTGCTCTCCGGTTTCTCTCTCTGTCTCTTTTCCTCTCTCTGCTTCCTTTTCTATTCCCCTTCAGTAGGAAAACTTTCCTTATCAACAAACACTTCTCTGATAATACTGCCACATTTGCGCTTTATGTTTTTTCTTTGAAATCTATCAAAAAGAATCCTCCTCCCTAACTGCCCTTTTACAGTGGGATGGGACAGGAACTTTATCTTTTTTATACCTTTCATATAGACACAAGTGTTTAATTTTTTTGTCAGGAATTTAAAACTCAAGTTAAAGGCAGGAATTACAACCTAGGTAAATAGCAAACCAGATATAAAGCAAGAAAAATCAACACAGTGGCAATCTAATAAACAATTCTAGTAATCCAGTCTTTCCCTGATGAGCACATAGGCAGACGATAAAGAACAGATTGGGTAGAGGGTGGCAATTAGGGATTCAAAGCCTTGCTGTTGGCCATCACAAGTGAGAGTCCTCAGAGGTTTTTCAGTGACCTTCTGTGACCTAGGCCATGAGACAAAAACCAGTCCCAGAGAACTCACGGACAACATCACATTGGAGGCTGTAATTAGTACATGGAGAGCAGGGTAAATCTTCAGAGGGATCTTGGCAGGTTTCAGGAATGGGCTGACAGAAACTTCGTGAAGTTCAACAAAAGTGGATGTGAAGTTCTGAAACAGGGATGGAGTTAACCTGATTCAACAGTACAGACTGGGGAACAACTCTAAAAAAAGCAGGTCCATTAAAATGCCCTGGGAATTCTGGTGGGCAAAAAATTAAATACAAGTCACATTGGGCCCTTACTGTTGAATGATAACTCCATACAAAAGTGTAACTGCCTGATGGTAGGAAATTCTTTTTTTACTGTGTTTGATACTTGTGAGGCTGCATCTGGAGTACCATCCTTGTGCCTGGGGGAACCAGATTTGTTCAGTCTGAAAAATAAATAGTGAAGGAAAAGTTTTATCCCTGTCTTCAAATACCTAGTGAAAGGTCAGAGAGAAAACAGACAGGATGAGGAGGCTTTCACACAGTGAAAAGATAAGAAACAATGCACACAAATCATAGCGAGGGGAAAAGGAAGGAAGGATTGCCCACAGAGGTTGTTCATCTCCAGCTGTGGAAATAATGAAATAATTCAGCAGTAAGGCAGAAAAGGCCAGGAGCAACTCCATCTAAAGTTGAAATCAGCACTACTTGGAGCCAAGGTTAGAATAATTGGCATCGTAGTCTCCTGTGAGTCTAAGTGAATCTCTTATTCTACCTAATTCAGACACTTTGTTCATGCAGCATTTTTGAAGTCATAAATTATAGGCTTTGTGGTTGCTTTTGCCACCAGTATTAAACTCATGTGTAGAAATACTGCTATAAGCTAAAAAATAAGTATTTATGTGTTACCAATAATAAAAAAGCCGGTCCTGTCCTGACATCTTAGAAACTTTGGAATTTGTATTTGAGCAAAAGAATATGAGAAGAGATAGTTCTCTAATAGAGATAACTGAAGAGCAAAGCATGAAATATGTTTTGAGTGGGAAAAATATTCTCTAAATTTCTTGTCTCTGACATTTCTTGTATAATTCTGTTTTCTGAAAACCTCAAAAGGAGATAGGGAAGGTTTAAATCAGCAGTCTCTGGATGCATATATCTACTAAGATGTAATGATAGGGATCTCGGACCAATAAATAGAATCACAGAATGGTTTGGGTTGGAAAGGACCTTAAAGATCATCTGGTTCCTATATCCCTGCAATGGGCAGGGACACCTTCCACCAGACCAGGTTGTTCAAAGCCTCATCCAGCCCAGCCTCGAGCAACTCCAAGGATGAGGCTGCCACAAGTTCATGATATCTCTGCACAGCAAGTAGTTGTCAATAGCTATTGTTTTAGAATAGTCCAAAAGATGAACCAAATCTGGAATTACCATAATCAAATCAGGCATGGTTGCAAACTATTGGAAAGGAAAGTAAAGAGCAACACCTAGAGAAAAAGACAGAAGGGAAGCAAGAAGGAAGAACACAATATTTGGCAAGATAAAAAATGAGATGCTCTAATCTAAAGGGGTGTTACATAAAATTTTTTTTTCATTGCTGCATGCTACAGCATTTATTGAGAGTTTAGCTGGGAAATAAATTACAGGAGTTGCACTTTTGATGTGAGTGGTATAACTTTATTCAGAGGACCTGGAATGGAGTTCGCAAAAGTGAAATTGCAACTTTGCTAGGATTTTTTTTGGGTTTGCTTGTTTTAAAAAAGAAGCAACCTACCTGACAACAAAAAACCCGAAAAATCCAAACCCACAAAGCCCCCCAACTAGCATTTTTTCTCCAGTAATTCAGATGTGCAGTTGGTCTCAGTGCATGAAACTTGTCTGTATTTCTCTTCATTATGACTGTGTAATGCAGCACAGATGGTTCAAAACATTTGGGGTCTGGTCTTGCTTGCAGTTATCTTTGGTAGATATCTTCTCATGAATTTGTTAAGATCTCTTTTTTTTTTTCTTTTTAAGTTACCCCCTATGCTGATAGATAGAGAAGTACTGTCCTTTGTTACTGACTTGACACTGACCAGCTCAGTCAAATGACTGTCACCATACTGTGGTGCCTCCTGTTTCTTCCATGTGCTTGTCCCTAAATTTAAAATTTATATATATAGCAAATCCCAACTTCCCTTGTTTACCTTCAAAGCTGTAAATTAAAGGTGTTCTCCCTACATATCCATCACAACCATCTCCTCCTGCTTCTTTTTTTCTCTTCCAGTTATACTAAGCTTACCTCTTTTTTTGATGTCCTTCTAAGGGGACATCTCAGCCCCTCTAAAGCCTATTCTGTTATTAAGATAGACTTCATAAATTTATTTACATCAACCTCTATGGAAAGATAGTTGCTATGGCATCTATTAAAACTCCAGATCTTTCCTCATTCCAGTAAAAGGCCAGGCCATGCCACACTGAGATTTTTTTTGAAGACTTTTATTTCATATAGTTACATGAGAGATCTTTGAAAACTATTGCTGACTTTGTTTCTCTTCATCCCATCAGTGGCTCAGCAACACGACAGTAGGTTTTCTCCACACCAGCTGTTTTGGGACTTATAGAAGTGGTAAGCCAGACTGCTCACATATGTTTTGCAGTTGATTCTTTCCTATTTAACCTCCCAGCTAGAAAATTAGTAAACACAGCTTCATCCTTTAAGTTGCCAAGCACTTTTGCATTTTGAATCAACAGTTGCAAAGTCTTTCAGGATTGTAGCATTGCTTTTTCCTTGGCATCTCTGTTACATACGTGCAACTATTTGTAGCACTTAAATGATCAATATTGTCTCAAAAAGAAGTGTGTGTCTGATTTATTCCAATAACAAAAATAAGGTTTGAGGAAAAGTATTTTAGAAATTTTTAGCAGGTTGTGTTTATAATGGACAAACATCATGGTTATTCCTGTGGAGTTTGATTGCAAATGAAAGAAAATATATGGATTTTTCTATCAAGCATATTTTTTAAAAATGAAGCTTTTAAAATTAGTTCCTAAATTGATAGTTGTTATTGATGATTCACACTGTATTAATACTGTATTATTTCAGTCAAGCTACAGTGTTATTACAATTGAACTATAATTGGATATATTATTTTATAACCTTGTTTATGAAATTTTGGGTTTTTTTTCTGATTTTCCAGTGTGAAATTTTTAGGACCTACTCCATTACTAAAGAGAATAAATATAATTCAAATTGGAAACTTTTCATTATTGTTTCCTGCACAAATTAATACTCTCAAAGAATTTATCTGGCAAGGAAAAAATAGTTGACTTAAAAATAGTTAAAGGAGACTGCTGTTTTTCTAATTGAAACTGGTTATTATTAGCAATGGCAAAGAAAAAGCAAAAAACACGTTATTTTGACCATGATGTATGAACTCTAGTGAGCTAAAAGTGTACATATGTAATTATATTAATATTTTAGAAATGAATGAAAAGTAGAGATAGTTTAGATAACATGACATTGCAAATTCATCTTGGGCTGGGTTGTCTATGATCTGGGAAAAACATGCAAAGCATATGATAAAGTGAATTGTTTTTGGATTACATTTGTGGATTGGTGATTCTTCACTTAAGAAAATAAACATAGGTCACTGGCTGATCTCTATCAACATGCAACATAGCATATTTTAAGCAGTTCTTTAGCAATCAACTGTCTTAGTCTCTTAAATTTCACAGAACAGCAAGGGAAAGCTAACAGACTATTTAACATATCTCAATAATTTACATGACAATAATAAATAAATCTACAAGAAAAAAGGTTATATCTATAAGGAAAAAAAATTACATGAGAGGGCATGGTGGAAGCCCTACATCAAAGTGTGCTTAAAGTGATAAAGGATTATGAACTAAATGTCTAACTAAAAACTGAATATTCCTTATACCTTTTTAAAAATGTTATTTTAATTAATATCTACTGACTACTGTAAGAGAGAAAATAATTACCTAGGTGGTTTTTTGAATTTGCTTATCAAGCCCAAGCATAAGAAGTCACATTCTTCTTATTCTTTCAAATAAATATGTTGCACAAAAATTTAGCAGAGAAGTGCTGTGAAGTTATTGATAGGGTAACCAAAGAGATTGCTGTCTAAATGCACTGTTTGCAAATATGAAAGTGGCCTGTGGGAGATGACACAGAGATTATGAAATTGGCTTCATCACAGAAACACAAAATAAATTGTGTGTGTTGTTAAAAGCATTATTATTATTATTGTTATTATTATTATTTCATGGTATTCCTAAATGTATTGTATGATTTAATTAATCTACTAATTAAAGGTGGAACTTGAAAAATAAAATAAGCATTTCATTGTCATATTTGAACTGTTTCTTTACATTTCATCTATTAATTAACTGTAATATTGCAATTTAAAACTGGTTTTTATTTCATAGAATAAGAGTTCTAGAATGGTTTGAGTTGGAATGAGCATTAAAGATCAGTTGGTTCCAAAGGCAAACAGCCATGGACAGGAACAATTTCCCCTCGTCTGGGTTGCTCAAAGCCCCATCCAACTTGGTTTTGAATGCTTCCAGGGATGGAATATCCAATCTGTAAATTGTAAAACAATTCTCTCACATATCCTATAATTTGTTAGTATTTTCAGTGCGTCCGTCTCAAATCCGTAGTAGAGGTGCTGATTGGGAAAAGGAAATAATTACTACATTTTTTTCTTGTGAGTGAGCAATTAGGAGGAGATCCTGAAAATTTTATAGGTGTCCAGATGGTTCACTGGGCGACAGACACACAAGTATTTGGAAAAATGTAGAGCGAAATGAAAAGCCCACAGACTGAGTGAATGCAAGTTTGCTCAATAAACCCTAGTAGCAAGAGGAGCTTATTTGGTTTGATATTTTGATGTGTCCTGACCTTTACTCAAGTTGGCTCATGTTCCTGTGATGCCTGCATCTGCAGGAGAAATGACTGATTGCTGATGCTGAACTGGTGGAAAGTTATTATTGCTTCTCTTTCTGCATACAGACCTCCCTAGACTGATTAGAAGTTAAACTAGTTTTCTACTTGGAAGCAATCTGGAAGCACAAGATGTAGAGAATTTCAGCTGTTTTTTTAAGTGATTTTTCCTGTTTTATTTGCAAAGGGAATCAGATTAATGCCTTATATTCTTAATGGAAATCATGGATTTTAGTTTCCTTGTGCAATCTTCCCTGATAAAAATTTCCTATTAGATAACTGGAGCTGTGTTTTATTTATTGTTTGTCTGGCTGGCGTCAAGGTATTTTCTTATATCTGGTGAAGAAAACCAGCATCTATCAAACATCTATGACAGTTTATTAAATTTACAGTTTTGACCAATTACCACTTTGGAAAATTAAGCAGTATCTTAGTGCAGTTGGTACTAACTAGTAATCAGAGCCCCCTTTTTAATTAGCTTTAAGTATGCCTTTTCATAGCATATTAATCTTGCAACGAGGTCATTTAAACTGTAATTTCTTGAACAGTATAAATCAGGAGCATACATTTTAAAAGGAAAAACAAGCTAAATATATAATCAAAAGTAACATCCAGTAGTTACTGTTGGTTTCTTATCCATTAATTAAGGGAGGGTTTCCATTGAATTACAACACCAGTCAATTTTTCTAGATGGTTCATTAAAGGCTGGATTTTATTACATATTACATGCTTTATGCTTTTCACACAAACTTATTATATTGCTCAGAGAAGGTGATCTTTTAAAGCACATTAGACTAATGTTCCTGAAATTCCATCTAATGTAAGTTTTATTGAATTGCTGTAACTAAAAAGGTCACCTAATAATTTGTTCAGATAATGGATTTAGTGAAAGGAAAACAAAATGAATAGGTTATTGTAGTAACTCTGACCTTGAGATACATTTATAGTTGCTGAGATTTATGAATTTAGCTACAAATGAATAAACTAAAGAGCATTTGTTATAGTAGTGCCATTTTTTAACAGTGGGTATAATGCAGAGCAAATTAAAATTATATTTGTTCCACTCTTGTGAGGTGTATTACATACAGTAATAGCTAATACCCTGGAGCAGCTCAGCAACATGGTTTTCTTAAGGTCACTATAGAAACATGCCAAAATTCACATCTCATAAAGTAGCTTCTTGTTCAGACAACTGGTCCTGACTTTCCCTCACTTGCTTTTGCTCTCTCCCTCTTTCTTTCTCTGTAAAAATGAGGGCAGTTGTACATTTCCACCAAGCACATGAACTGGATAGATAAACAGTCATAGATAAAATTGTAAAGTACTCAGAATGCTTCAGCAATGACACAGGAGAATACTAAAAAAAAAATGTGATTTTCTCTGCTTCAGTGGGAATTGGACAAGTTGAATAATTCTCTCATTGTCCATCATTCCCAAATATAAATACAATAAATCAGTGTTGTCTCATGTATCTGGATAATAGCTCTCTAGCAAGTACCACCTATGGCAGAAAATGGAACACAGGGCATGGCTGTTCTCAAAAGTAGTCACTGGGCTCTATTCACGAATACTGTGAAAAATCAATCAATTAGTAAAATATAGGCTTCCCGTTTCACATAAGTAAATGACCTTATTTTAAAAAGATCTTTTTTTTTTTTTCCTAAACCTGAATGACATGATAGAGAGTACAGAGAGATAAGAGAGACATTCCACTAGTTCTGTTAGTAATACTTCAGGAATCCTGCCAGAATTTTCCCCTCTGTGGCTTTTCTATAGGATCGTCTAATATCATCAGCTTTTGTTTTCCAAAGAGTGGAATTATAAACAAATACTTTTGAACAACCCTGCGTAAAAAAATAATTCCCAAAAACTGGTAATGACTTTCAGTCTTAAAAAGGAAAATATCAGCATTTCCATAGTACCATAGTAACCAAGATTTACAGTCTTCACACTGAACTTTTGCTTGTTTGGTAATGCAATGTACTCAAAGGGGGCGAAAGGAAACAACAGATAGAATAAGATACTGCAGGTAGCATTGAAATTTATTTATAAATATGTACAAGTGGCTACCATAGGGTTCTAAAATATACCACTGAAATAATTACTACTCTGTGTCTGAGTGGGTTTGAGTCAAAAATAGGGGCCCTCCTGGTATAATGATTTAGTTAAATGCAATTAATGGGTCTACTGTAAGCTTACTGGGTGAAATTGTGACATTTAGATGTCATGGTTTAATGGTCTCCTTCAATCTTGAATTTTATGAATCCTTTAGAACAGTGGTTTATTGTTTGACTATTGAAAGACAAAATGTGAAAGAGGTACATTATTACACCTGTGCATTGTTGTTTTCTGGGAAAGAACAGCTAATCAGAGATGTTGAACGTATTTCACAGCTTACCTTTTTTATTGTTGTGTTTGTTTTTTT
>VZTT01036294.1:0-14200 GCA_013400855.1 Buphagus erythrorhynchus | reverse complement strand
TTTTTTCCCACTGGAAGCTGCTCAGTCTCTCCAGCAGCTCTGCTATTTGTTCCCAAGGTTAGACATCAGCCCTGGGTATCCAGCTCAACAGCAAACACAGCACTAATCTCTCTGGTGGAGTGTCTTTCCCACTGATACATCATGCAGATGATTACTGAGACCTTTGCCTTGCATTTCCCAAATCCAGCCATCAGCAGGGCTTGGCAGTTCCACCCCTTTCTCCCAACCTTTAGATTCCCCCTTGTCATCTGCCTTGTTTCTGTCCTGCATCACTGATTGTGCATGACCAATCTCTAGAGGCTTTGCTTCTATGTATAACTCAACAAGCTGGCAGAGAGACCAAGAAGATCATTTGTGTGCTCCAAAACGAATGGAGATCCAACTCAAGGGCACTGCATTCCAAAGACAGACACATTACAAGCATTCCTTTCGACTAAGATGATTTATGGACTGTTATTCCCCTATTGCTTCTTCAATATCCAACTATTTTTCTGAATGTCATCATCTTATGATGAATCTCCATGGGCTGAAGTGATGTGGAATCACTACAAGATTCCAGGAGTGTCCAAATATCCTGCATATTCCTAATCAATTCACTTGCAAGGTCCTATATCACTACTTTCCAGTGTAAACCTTATGCTTTTTTCATTAAAACACCCCAACTTGGCAATGTATGAATGAGCCAAAAGAAAGTTTGTAAAGAAAGTTCAGCTCTAGATGTCAGGTTAGAGACATTCCCTGCTATTGGAGCAGACAATAACTCATTTAATGCACAGAGGTAATTATTTAGTGCCTTGCAAGCTTCTGCTGCACCAAGAGATCTCACCATCACCAATAATCAGAACTATCAGTTATCAATTCTCTAGTATTGATTGCATCAATAATATGAACCATCACCTTATTAATAAAATATCAATAGTATGAACCATTAATAATATGAATAATTTTTTTTACTGACTAGATCTGGGAGGTTTTTCCAGCAGAGAAGAAGATATCAGGTGCACCCTGTGTGTGTTACCCCAAACGTCACCAAGGATTTCCCAGATCCTCATTCTGGAGAGTTTCTTAAATTTTAGACTGCTGTATGCCAGCTGCAAACTTTGCCTGGTGTGAAATGAAAATGCTTCAGAAAATGGGGGGAAAATGGCCGTTTAAGAGGGTCTAAAAGTAGAAATTAAGAATAGGAAGGCAATAGCTGGAGGTTGTGCATGTGTGAAAGTTGAAGTGTTAGAAAATACAGGGGACTAAGCATACACTGCACTGGGTGTGTTTCAGGTAGTTCAGGAAACACCCCAGAGGTGACCATGGCAGTGACTCCAATTGTAAACTCAGTAGAGACTTTGAAGAGACATCAATGTCCATTTCCTTGAATTCCACCCTCAGGAAATGCCAAGCCATGGGACAGGATCTGTAGATGTGCTGTGATCCTAAAAGGTGAAGCCATCGAGCCCTGGTTGATCACCATGTTAATGAGGGAGAACTGATGACTTACCCAAGGAAGGGAAGCCATATGGATAAAAACCAAACTGCCCCTAAGGGAAACTGGATTCCAATTGCACAGATGCAGGAAAAAGGCACAGTTTGACATTGTGCAAATAAACATGATTTGTCGTTTTACAGCATATGAACTTCAGCAGGCAAAAGGAGGGCCTGTTCTCAGAACTGCACCCAGTACAGTTTGGCACTTCAGCCCTCTCACAGACTGGCAGCAGCCTGCCTGGATGAGCAGTCTTTGTACCACTGAATCTATGTCAGGGTCAAGAATACTGGGGGGAAAGAACAGATTTTGGTCCAAATCCTGGCTAGGTTCAGGCCAGCACCATTCATTTCCCACACTGAGGTGTTGGAGTGGTGCTGGTCACTGTGGGGCCATTCACAGTTGTGAAAAACAAATCAGTCTCTGACATATTGTGCCAAAAGCACTGCCAGTTACTAAAGTACCACTTTAAATTAAGGTATTTGGAGCCAGAATGTAAGTAAGTGCTGGAAACTCATCAGAGGATGACTCTCAGTTCAGAGCTCTGATGGATGAAGACTCTCACCTAAGAAGCTAACACCAGCTCCTCAAGTGCTAGACTAATTTTAGCTAAGGTAGAAAAGCCAACTACAGAATTCTAATGGAGGTTTCTATCCAAGCTCCAAATTCACTTTAAAAGGACAAGGAGAATTATATCAGCCACCCAGAAACAGCCTCAGCAAAGTGGCAGCAGAGCAAAATATGGAAGTGAGTGGTGAGACAAACTTCTGGGCTGCTGGGATAAAGGACTGTGGCAGGAGATGCAGGGCGAGACGAGGTGTGAAGGCAGAACACAGCGAGTGTGGGCAGTGCTGGTGGAGAGAAAAGCAGACACAGAGAAGTGAGTTAACAACCCCACGACAAACTAGAAATGTTGACAGTTTCTTGAGACTGAGCCAGGCGTGAGAACGCTCACCGTAGCAGGGCTGATTTCTCTCTGACTTGAAAATATTTCTCAAAAGGCATCACCAGTGTTGCCCCAAAACAAGCACGGCATACCCAGGCTGAGGGATTGCCCGTTTCCCTGCGCAGTTATTTACAAAATGCAAACTGAACGTCAGGGCTGGAAGTTTGTCAGTTTTCTCCCTAGAAAACAGAGAGTCATTCCCTCAATAAGCTCTGTAAAAAGGATCAAGAAAAGACACAAAAACAGAACCACCTGAAACAAGCCCCACTTAGCAATCCAAGAAGCAGCATGAGAGGATGTGGCTGATAAGGAGAAAATTGCAAATTGTAGTAGGAAGACCCATCAGCAGGGCTTGTGGAATTACACAGCACGCTCCATTATCTGCTGTTTGGCCAAAGAAAGGCAGCTGGGAAGGGATAGGAGCACTGCTGAATAACCTCAGTCTTGAATTCTGTGGCCAAAATGCTGGTTTATGAGGCAAACATTTGAAGAAACTGGAAACTGAGTAGCCCAAACCAACAGGAAACACAACTGTCCCCTCCTCTGCCACTGCCCTGCATTTCCCTGGTACCATTGGTATTCACTGTGGTAGCACAAGGACACTTAGTACTTTTGGCAGCAGTTTTGTAATGACTGAAGAGAATTCAAAGGACAGCAGCCAGACACTGTGATGTGTTTTATTAGCTCCCAGATGTGCAGGTGAGGAGAATCTTTGGGAAATGAGTTTTGCTGCCACGAGTTTTCTAACATCATAAGGTCTCAAAATCTTATAACGGAACAAAAGGCTGTCATAGAATTTGAAAGGCATCTTTGGCAAAGCATCTTTTCTGAATCTGTTCATTTCTTACACAGAAATACAAATGCACAACATCTCTGATGATATTTGCCCAGCTGAAAACAGGAGGTCAGCTGCTGAGGCTGTGTGTTTTCCACATGAATTATAAGTGACTGAGCCTCTGTAGGCGTTTCCTGGGATATCTTCTGGTGTAGGTGATCCAGAATCTGGAGATGCTTTACCAGGCTGTATAAAATAGTGCTTGGTGCATCCTGGCTTACAGAACATCAAAATAACAAAGAGTATTTTGCTCAGAAAGTAAAATTTTTCCTGCTAGAATTAGAAGTCACCCCCCAAGAGCAGAGATGCTCCATCCCTGGAAGTGTTCAAGGCCAAGTTGGACGAGGTTTGGAGCAGCCTGATTTAGTGGAAGATGTCCCTGTCCATGACAGGAGGTTGGGACAAGATGAGCTTTAAGATCCCTTCCAACCCAAACCATTCTGCCATTTCATGAACAGAAAATGAACATGAAAAAATCCAGTGGATTTTTTTCTCCCCTAAGCAAAGGTACACCTTCTGCTATGGTGCCAACTTCTTTGGGCATCCCCTGGCATCTGGGGGAGATCAGCTAAGGCCACAGGAAGCTCAGGAGTGTTTGAAAAAGGGTGGTTGTGACATGAAGGTCGAGCTGCCCAAGCAGGAACCTCTCCAGTCGCTATTTGCAGCTTTGGAATTGGCACTCAGACCACTGGAGGTGGCTCCTCAGCCACCTTGGCTCTACTGCAGTCTGGGACCTCTGTAAAAAAAGTAATGCAAGGAACAGAGCAGCACAGCCTTCCTTCTGTGGGGCTGTGCTGAAAGAAGGGGCTGTGAGCTGCCTCTGCCTCCAACAGAGAGGGCTTTGTCCAGGAGCACCAGGGAGAGGCTGCAAAAGGGAATCAGATCAAGCACTGCCACAGAGCAGGCAAGCTGGGGAAAGCAGATCAGAATATTCTAAGCACTGGAGAGTGGTGGTGTAAGACAGTCTCTTCTAACAGAAAGTCTACAATAAATAGAGGAGGGAGCATTTACTACATGAAGGTAAGAGAATGGAGCGAGCACATCAAATGACAAGATAAGCCAAGACCTGTTCCTGGAGAAAACATGCTTCTGCCAGACTGGAGGGGAATGGGGAGCACTAAATAAAGGCCAGGCAAGAGATCCCTGCCAGCCCCAGCTCCTCTGCAGTGTGTGGGCAGCAGCAGCTGCTCCAACATCTCCTCCATCTCCTCGGAGCCCTCCCGAGGTGCTGAGCACACCGGGAAGGTGTTCTGCCTTCAAAAGCCTTAAAGAGGAGCAAAATGGAGCAGGCAGCAAATCCTGAGTGGTTGCTCCTCACCTGACACCAAGGGGACTGCCAGGAAGCTCTGAGCAGTGGAAGGTCTGTAGGCAGCGGAGGGGGAGGACTGGAGAAAGGGGAAATTCATGTCACAGCAGAAGATAAGAAAACAAGAGACTTGAGGAGGAGTTTTGCTTTGCCCACCAGACAATTGAAAATAGATCAAAAGAAGAACCCAAAGGGTTTGTTTGAGATGACAGCTCGTAAGGAAGAAAGTGGGGCAAATTTCATACATATGAACATTTTAAAATAATTTTCTTTCTGCCCAGGAAGTAGATGGGAAGCAAACAAAAGGGAGTAGGCCAGATTCTGATATCACTGGGTGAGACAGATTTGAGCCCACTACAGTGAAATCAGAATCTGGCCCAGAAGTAGGCAGTTCCTCTCCCTGCAATGAGAAACAAGTGAGTTCTGAGTTAGGGAATGTAAGATAGAGAAAGAAGGAAAGGACTTCTAAAAGTGAAATAAAAGATTCTGTTTTTCACAGTCTCAAGATTGTAGAGAAACATGGTTAGGAGTAAGGATTAATTCCTTTTAAAGACTCAGCTGAGCTGAATTTGCTTTGGCCTGACCATGACCCACATGGGCAGCTCAGCTGGTTTATGGCACCAGTGTAGCCCACAGTTACAGGAATAAACTCCTACTCTTTTTATGTCCTGAGTATTTTCTGAGCATAGGACCTACCCTGGAAAAAGTATGACAATAACCCCAGGTATGAGCAGTGCTGTTCATCAAATTCATCTTCAGGATGAAACAAAAATACTAACTGTCATATGGACAAATTTCCAGGACTGGCAGGACTCTGAGGGTGTCAGACAGAATCTGTCTCAAAAACAGCCTATGCTTTGAAGTTTCCAGCTCTCACAACAGCCAAACTTTTTTCAAAGGCAGACACCCAATAAATGTGTATTTAACCTCCCGAGGCTTCTTCCTCTGCTGGCTCCATCCTCTGTGGTGATGAAGGCAGCTCACAGCAGCCTTGTGGAGTAGCAAATTCACATGAGGTGTGTTTTGCACATGACCTGCATCAATAGTTCATGATTTCTTTTATAACAACAGCATTAAACATCTCCAGGCAGAGGCTCATGGGATCTCTGCTCATTCAAGTAATTTAAGGACAGGCTTGTGAAACTCTCAGCAACCAGCAGGAGACAGATAATGAAACTTGGGACAGTTTAACACAGAAAGTTCCAAGCTACATGAAAATATCTAATGCTGTTCCTTGTGGTCTGGGGGGAGAGCTCAGGACTAGAATAACCCCTGTTTGACCAGCAGCACCACAAAGCAGGTTTTGAAAGTAAAAGGAGGTGCACCCTCATTTCCTCTTCTCGAGGTTATTTTGTGACAAGAGAAATGAGAAGAAAGCGAAGGCAGCAGCTGCCTGTGCTGTGGTGTCAGTCCAGTGAGACAGGGGAGCTGTACTGGTGGAAAATCAAACAAATGAACACAGTGCACAGATAGATATTTTTGTGGAGATGAACATTTTTTGGCATGTCTGATCTCCTTTGCTCACTATTGCTCAAATCACTCGGCAAAGGGCTTCAGAACCTGTCAGCAGAGAAATCCTCCCAAGGAAAAAAATACACAAGTGTTTCTCCTCTCCCCTGGCAGAGTCCAGCACTGAGACACTTTCACTCACTATAAATAGAGGCTCTCCACTGATGTCCAAGGGAAGTGTAAAGCCATGCCATTAAGGAAACCCAGTCCTGCACGACGTGCTGGGATGGACACTGTGTTCAGGCAACTCCTGTTACAACAGCCCCACTCTGCTTGTCACGCTTTTCTCATGGTGCTAGCTGTGATGCTGTCTGTCAGTCAGCCCTCTCTGTGCTGATACATTCAGAAAACTTGTCATTTAAACATTCAGATTTTCATGTGTTGCAGTAAATCAGGCTGACAGTCAGCTCTGGAATTGAGGCACAGTATTTAATCACAGAATAGATGCAACAAGCAGAACCATCGGTCCAAATTTCCCATGGTACTTTACTAATTGCCTTATTTTTAATATACAGCCAGCTCCTTCAACTTGTATTCCCTGTTTCCTCAAGCACTTGCTGTCAAATGATCCTGAAAATAATTTCATTCCATGTCTCCAAACCAATCCAGAAGTCCCACATTTGCCAGAAAGCAGTCAGCTGCTTGGTGGGGTGTTGGGTTGGATGACTCTGGGTGTATTTACCTGCCTGCAGGTGACATTCACAGCCCTCATCCCACCGGTGCCACTCCTTTGGGAGAATCCCCTGCTTCACACTATTAATAGAGTGCATGTTTGTGCTCCAAGTACCCACAGCTGCTCAAGAGCTGCAGGAATGTGGCGTGCTGGCAGGGTTTGATCCAAGACACAGCAAATGTCTGCTGTCCCATGAGAAAACAAGAAAGGCTTCTCTAGCAGGTCCCAAACCCAGTGTTTTCTGCATAAAGGAAGGCTGGCAGATGAAAGAGTTAATGGGGCAGTGGCTCTGCAGAAATGATGGAGAAGGAGGGAGCAGCTCGGCCCCTCTCTCCTCGAGTGTCCCCCACTGCTATCAGATATCACCTCCCCTAAGAGCCTGCTCAGCACAGGGAGACAAAAATTGCTATTGGCAGAGGTCCCCTGCAGCCAGGCCCCTCTGCTGCAGAGCTGCTCCAGTCTGGAGTGGTGGAAACCTATTTTAAATGACAACAGAGCAGTAATGCTATGGGAAGATCTTGTTGTGTAGAGTTTTCAGGATTAGGGCAGGGAGAAAACAAAAGTACAGCCTTGTATTGACAAATATTGTCAGACATTTGAGGACTCTGTTTTCTAGTGCTGATTTGTGCAAACACTTCCCGGGCATCAGGGAATGCTGTCACTGATAAACACTAACCACAGGAAATTGCTGTTCTCAAAGACATGGCTGATGGTATGGACAATAACAGGATCAAGTAATGCATGGCCACCAAATTAATAAGCATTTGCATCCTAAGCATTAACCTTCACTCCCAGTGAAGAATCTGCAGTGGTAGAGGCAGGATTATTAAAGGATTATTTGAGAAAGAGCAAGGAGAAGACAGTATGTCATCAGAATTTGGGATCACTACTTTGATTTGCTGTTGAAACCTCTATGTATTTTGAGATCTCAAACCCCAAAACAAAGCTTAATCTCCACTTAGACACTACAGTTGCCTCCCTGATCACATTATCCAAGTACATCACACTCTAATTATAGTTGTCTGAACAACACTTAGTGAGATTGGGAGGTACTAACCTTGCCAGAGAAGCCCTTGAACACAGAGTAGAACCAAGTCAGAAATGCTTTTTAGTTCCTAAATGCCAGCTAAGTATGCTGCAACAAGTGGAAAAAACTTGTTCTTACACCATCAACAACACTTCAGAAAATTTACCTCTTCATTATCATTAATGCAGATCCTGAAGTCCTGGCTCAAAATTCAGAACAAAGTTATTGTTATTATGAGGGGAAAAAATGAATTCTAATATTTGTATTTCTAAAAGCATCATTAAAAACATATCAGTAATCATTCAAAGAAAGGAATAATACTTACAGCATCTCAGTGGGATATTACATCTCATTCTCAAGAGGTATCCAGAAGTGCTTCTCAATATTTTAGTATCTGTTAGGCAGTGATTGCAGTTTATTTATCTCTCTCTAGTGGGTACAGCAGTAGGAGTTAAATATTCCATCTTCCTCTCCCAAGGATTTAAGGGACTGTATCCCCAAACTCAAGCAAGGAAGAAAATCTCTCTCCCACACCCCCTCCTGGAGTGGGAAATGGCTTTGTGTGCCTCAGAGAGTGTGGACCTGCTTCAAGGCAGCTGCTGAGAAGCCTTTGAGAAGAGCTTCAAGGAGCTCAGCCCTTGTGCAGATGCTTGCAGAATGGTTGTTACTGAGTTTAATTGAGGCATTTCCTTTTCTGCCACCTCTGCCATTCCATGACTTTTATCCTTTTTGCATTGCTTTACATGCCAGGGCATGGACATGGGTATTCCACCAAATTCCAGCTTTGCTTTGTTCTTATTTCTCATGTATAAATACAACTCAGACTCTGCTGTTGTGCTTTTAGAGCTGACCACTTCTCCAGCTAGTTTTAACTTTTGCCAAATCTGAGTTCCAAAGTCCATCATTATGAAGAAAAGAGGTACTGTTACTTTTCCTAGCAAGCCTTTATTTCAGATACTTTGTGGATTGAAAGAGGCCTCAATACCCTGTAGATCACCAGGGTTTTTGATAGCAACTTCAAGCCTCACTGAGAGTTTAATAAGCTGCTGCTGAATTACATTGCACTTGTTAAGTTTACAGAAAAAAGTTATCCAGTTTGCTGCTGTTAATAGCTATCAAACATCACAGACATTAGAGAAGACCCTGAACCAACATCTCTGGTCTGAACTACACCAGAAATACTGGGGAGAATATTTTGGATTCCTAGGCTTTGATACAGGTACAAATTTCACAGTCATTTGCTATTTCTATTATAATTTAGGCAGATAAGTAATGACCAATTAATAATGACCAATCCCAGTATTCTTAAAAACTGAAAATAAAAAGGAACTCTCAAGCTCATCCAGATTTTTTTTTTTTTTTTGGAGGCGGGGGGAGTGATTATTCTGTTTTTTACCTCTGCTAGTCTTGCTAGTACTCTTTCATGTGAAAGGCTCTAAATATAAGAGCCAGGAAATGAAGGTCCCATCAGTGCTGTCTTGCTGGTACATTCCAGCCCTGCAGTGGAAGGAATGGCTTCATGGCCTTTGTGAAAGTTCTGCTGAGGGGCCCATTTCACTCAGCAGTTCAATTATGTTGAGCCATTTCACAGAGCCCAAACCCTTCCATCAGTCCATCAGTGCTGCAACACAAGAGGCTTTGAGATCATTTCAGTCTTGCAGGCTTCTCGTCTGTTAAGGGAGTTTCTGGAGCTGAGGTGTTTGTTTGGGCTGTTGCCATGTCCACACTCTGAACGTGCAGAAGGAGCCTGTGGTGGGGGCACAGAGCTCTCTCCTGAATTCACCTGAATTCCTGAATTCAGGCATCTCCCTGTCTGCATAGCTCAGTGACCTGTGGTACCTCTACTTTTATATCAGCTCTGGGTAAATTCAACCAATTACCTTAACGTTCACTGGAGAATCATGGAATGGTTTGGGTTCAAAGAGATCTTAAAGCCCACCCAGTTCCATCCACACCTTCCACTACCCCAGGTTGCCCTCTCCAACCTGGCCTTGGACACTTCCAGGAATGGAAGCCACAGCTTCTCTGAGCACAGCCCTCACAGGGAGGAATTTCATCCTAATATCCCCTCTAACCCTGCCTTCTGCCAGTGTGAGAAGGACACAGAACACAATACTTAGAGACAGAGAAGTGTGTAAAGACTGAGAGATGGCCCCAACCATACACCCACAAGAAGAGTCATTGGAAAGATTATTTCCATAGGAAATTAGGATGGGAAAATTATTTAGATTTTTTTTTCCTTAATAAATAGGATAAAAATCACACTCTGAATGTATTTCCTATAAATTGCACACCTTAATGGAGAGACTCAATGAAATGTCCATCTAGTCTCAGAGGCTTTGTAATGCTGGGGGTGATTCAGTTCCATTGTGTGAACTGCCATGGAAATAAGCACTGGGATCTTTAAAATCTGAGTTTTGCATTGCCTTGCCCAAGAGGCATGAGGAGCAGCAGCCCCTGTGATGGCCAGCACAGGGATGCACTGGCTCAGCAGCAGCAGGCCCAGCTGAAGTTCTCTCCCCACCTGGCAGCCAGGACAGATGTGTCACTTCCAGATGTGACAGGAGCCACTTACATCTTGTTCCCAGCCTTTGAAGTGCTGTGCAGAGAAAGCCTGAGCCACTGCTGCAATTAGAGCTGATACATCATTTACTGGGAGAATTAAATGCGCTGTAGTAGCAAACCTGCAGTTGACACTCACAGGGTGCAATTTAAATCCTCTGGATTAGTAATTCTTTTGAGATCTTTGTAATCATTGGTAATAGGTAGTGAAATAAATCCACACTTATATCCTACAGACTGCAGCTGTGCTTCTGTTAAAGTAGTATTAACTGATGGGTTTTAAATCCTTCTGCCAGCTCAAGCTGTAAGCAGCGAGACTCCTGTGCAGGGATAACTCAGCCTGGGTGATGTGTTCCCGAGCAGGAGAGCACTGGTTAATGAATAATGAAAGCACCACGGCACAATCACAGCTCAGGGCTCACTCCTGCAGGAAGCACTCTGGGGAGAGGACCCCGTGCAGCTCCGTGTGCCACAGTGACCCAACTGCAGCTCAGACTATGGATAGCTGTGACAGGAAGGAGCACAAAATGCTCATGGACAGTTTTACCTACATGGACAAAGTGCTGAGGTGTCTCGTTGAGCGAGGGGTTTGTCCAGCCAGCTCTGGTGTTGTCCCTCCAGGGATCAGGAGTGCACACTGTGCCCTGACTTTCTGCACAGGCTCCCAGTTAGATAAACAAATATGCCATTAAAAGCTGAGCCAACCTGGAGTGGGACATACAGGCTTAAACTGCAGCAGGAAGAGATTTATGGACTTGTTTTCGTAGCCTAGAGAGTAATTGAAGAGGCCTCAGACAATACAGCTTTTATCAACTCTGATAAGGGAAGGCTGCACTTCACTGGGATGAGATGGGAAGGGTGATGGGAGCAAGATTGGCACTGGGAGCCCCAGCCATGGAGCAGGGACCCAGCCTGACAGCCACTCTGGGAACAAAAAGAAGCTTTGCAAACTCAGTATGCTTGTAAGATAAGCACAGCGCTGATAATGTGAAGCACTTAGAGATTAAAAAACTCAAGAGAATGATATAAGTGGCTGAAGGAAAGAGCCCAGGAATCCTGGCTGTCCCTTCAGCTCAATCTGCCCCAAATTCATGACTTTAGAGATGGTTTCTTGACAGGTGAAAAAAAAAGCACATTTACCTGATTCTGTTCCTTATGGGTTCTGTTTGCTGTTTCCATTTAGGAATCTACAAAGGACATTGTTTCCGGATCAACCACTTCCCTGAAGACAACGACTACGACCACGACAGCTCAGAGTACCTTCTCCGTAAGTGAACAGTGACACCCAACACACAGATGTGCCCACAGAGGCTTCCCTGGGCTTCTCTTCTGCACAGAGCAGCCCCAGTTTTACTCACTGCCAGACTGGTCCAAACTGGGCTGCACAGCCCAGTGGTGGCACACATCCAGTTCATGCTGCAGCTGACACAACCATCACCCTTGGGGGCCCCCACTTCATAGAGTCATTGAATCATGGAATGATTTGTGTTGGAAGGGACCTTAAAGACCATCTAGTTCCAACTCTCTTGCCATGCAGTTTCAAGGATTTTCTCCAAGGGTTTCCTTCAGCCAGGAGAATGCTCACAATTTTGGTGTTGATTGTCTAAACATCATATGACAAATTTCCAAATGAAAACTACAGCTATTGTGCCCAGATTGGCGAGGATATTTAGCAGATGGAGTATTTATAGAGTTATAAAACAGGTTTGAGGAGTGGGCTCCAGTCCATTAGAAAGCTTTACCAAATGCTTAAATCCAACCCTCACTCAAGTCTCAGTCTTTGCAGCTGGTGAGCCACCTCCTCCTGCAGTGAAATTACTGCACTGTAGGAAGGAAGCTGAAATTTCTGCAGCCATCAGCAAAATCCCAGCATGAACAGGGGCTGTGGCTTCCCTGCCTGGCCACCCAGCCACTGCTGTCATGTAATTCCTCCCAGAAGAGATTTCACCCACCAACCTGGTGCTTGAAAGGACAGTTGTTTCACCCCCTGCACATGACCATTCTCAGCTGATGGCAAGTCTTGGAACCCAACCGTGCATCCTGCAAAGTTGGAGTTAAGATTCCCCTTCCCCAGAGGACTCCTTGCCTTGTTGTTCCTTCTGAACAAAAGAGCTGAGCAACCAAGCTGAAAGCAGTGCCCTTTACCAGGGAGAGGAACTGCAGCTCACAAGCTGTTGGGAAATCAGGGAGCAGAGAACAACACTGCTGGCAAGGCAGAGAACTCCTCAATTACAATATTAATTACCTGAAACACCACTCAGAGAGCTCTGCCCTTCTGCTCACTTCTGGGCAACAACTTCTAGTTGCTAAGACATGAAGAAGGAAAAAAATCTCCGAAAAGTTTGCCTCACCAGAAAACCCAGATGTTTTTTCCTCTTTGCTCATGTCAATTTAGATCAGTCATAGCACCCGGCTAACACAATTTCAGAGCTCAGGAAAAGGCAGAGCGTGAGCACAGCTGCATTTATCTTTCATACAAAGCCTTGAAACTAATGTTAAATTGATGCTAAGTCAGCTTTAGGAAACAAACATCATTAGTAAAAGGGAAGAGGAATTAAGTAGCATCTTGATAAAAGCACATTATGCCTTCTTTATATAGAGAAAAGTGAGAACTGGGAAAAACAGTCTCCAGCTCCACGTTAAGATACAAGACTGGTAAATTGTTTGTAAGTGTGCTTGTGACGGGTGTTCCTAAAAGCTGTTTGCAAAAGTGACTAAGTACAGATCTTAAAAACAAGTTGGTCCAACCCTTTATGTCTTCTGCAAAATCAGTCTCCGGTGTCTCCCCCGCAGAGCAGAGCTCACCTCACAGAGTCTGCATGGAGACAAGGCTCCTTGGCTTTAACTTCCATAAGAACTGCTGTTTTCCATGCACAGAGTTGATTCAGAGATTACTGAAAGGTAACATGTCTCAGTCCAGAGGAGATGAGCTCATACCTTTATGTAGTAGGGACCAAATCATTGTCTAAGACAGGAGGATATTTACATCCTGTTTCAAAGGAACATGAGAGCTTCTGTCCTGTTTTTGCCCTCTGCAACACCTTTGCAGTCTACTGGCTCCATATCATTCTCCACTATTTCTGGCCATTTCTTGGCACAGTTTCTCAGAGGGACATGTTGGGACTGATATTTATTTTTCCTGCCTGGCTTAGACAAAGGCACCCACACTGATATATTTTGTGCTCCTGAAAGAGCACCGTGAGGGGTCTCAGCCTCTTCCACAGTCCCCAGGTCAATTGAGGCTTCACAGAAATGCAAACACTGTAGTGCTAGCAGGATAGAGCCCTGGCTCGAAACCCCATGGAAATCTGTGACAAAAATGACTGATTTGGGGATACTTTGGTCTAGGGAGTGGGCAGGGGCAGGAGTTTGGATTTTGCCCTTTGGTGTTCAAGCTGCTCCCAGCAAAACCAAGCGAACGACAGCGCGGTGACAAGCTGACACGCGCAGAGGGGCTCAGACGAGACCCTTCCTATTGAATCTCCCCCGTGGCAACACACGCCCATCTGTTTGTCTAAAAAATCCCCCTCACATGCCTGAGCAGGGCCCCAGGGAGCAGCAGATGTCCCAGTGCCAGCACGGAGAGCCCCGCGGTCCCCGGGCTGCCACCGCATCCCCAGCGGCAAACGCGCCCGGCTTCGCTGCTCTCCTGCTGCTCCTGTCCTGCTTCCCTCCTGTCCTGCTGCTCCTCTCCTGCTTCCTTCATCTCCTGCTTCCCTCCTCTCATCCTTCCCTCCTCTCCTGCTTCCTTCCTCTCCTGCTTCCCTCCTCTCCTCCTTCCCTCCNCATCCTTCCCTCCTCTCCTGCTGCTCCTCTCATCCTTCCCTCCTCTCCTGATTCCTTCCTCTCATCCTTCCCTCCTCTC
>VZTT01036273.1:0-10119 GCA_013400855.1 Buphagus erythrorhynchus | reverse complement strand
GCTCAGGATATTCCAGGATTCTACGAACCCAGTGCCAGCTCTGCACTGCTCCAAACCCACAGCCTTCTCTGGATATCTCTCATTCCTCACTCAGCATCTGGTGCAGCCTTGGGTCTGCAGGTGCCTCATGGCATGGGGCTCATTGGGAAAGACAGAGCAGCTCTGGCCAGCCCCAGCTCCTGCACCCTCCACCATCACATAACAAGGGAAAAAAGCAGTAAAAAACTTAGCAGAAGAAATTTTACATTTAAGTGTCTATGAAAACAAGGCAGAAGAAAGAATGGCAAACTTTTCTGGATTGGAATGTACCTAAGCCTGCCGAAATTCAAAAGGTGCACAAGCTGGGCAAGGAAAGGCTGAACTTGCCAGCAGAAGGAGCTGTTTCTGTGGGCAGGGAGATGGCACAGGTGGCAAACCCAGACCCACCCTGTCACCCCTTGGCAGCCACAGCCCAGAGCATCAACTAGGAAAAGGTGGCAAAGCCCCAGGAAGGAGGCAAGGACCAGGATGGAGATAAGTCCCAGTAACTTGGGAAAAACCCACCAGGAAGCTCCCCAAACTCCATTTTGCTCCCAGCAGAATTACTGAAATCCTGCAGATGTGCGTGGAGGGATCTTGTGGGAGGAGGAGAAGACAGTGGGAATAAATCCCTTGTAGAGGAAAGGGTTTCCTTTGGAAAGGAGGTGAAGCACAGGGGAGGCACCCTGAGTCAGTGCACCCAGACACTGGCTGAGAGCACTCGGAATTTCCAGGTCTTTCTGCCATCCCCCTCCTGCCTTTCCCCTGCCAGCTCATTCTCCTGCCCCTCACCTACCTGTGCTGCCTCCAGCCCTGCCTAAGGAGCCATTTCCCAGCCTCTCTCCTCTCCCAGCATGTTCCCTCTTGCAGGATCTGGCTGTGTGGGGCTCTGGGAAGCCTCCCCCAGCCCTGCCTTCACCCAGGGCTTTTCCAGAGGAACCCCCCACGCCGTTTGTGCAACTCCTCCCAAAGGCACATCTGCTCCTGAGCTTGGAGATGAGGTGGAAAAATAACAACTGCTCTTCTCAGAGGTTCCCACCCGCTCTGGCAGTGTCAGGGATTGGCTTTGGCACCCTGGATCATGGCAGCATCTCACCTCCACCGGGGCAAAGTGCTTTTACATAAATTCATGGGTTTGCCATTTTTCACATAGACCACAAAATCACAGAATAGCCTGAGCTGGAAGGGATCCACAGGGATCATTGAAGTCCCACTCCTGGCCCTACACTTGACAGCCCAAAAAAAAAATATTTAAATGCTGCCTACAAGTTTTTCCAGCACTGGCAGAACCAGTGCCCCCACATCACCCCAGTCCCAGCACAGCCACCACCCACCATGCACCTCCCCCAGCCCCACACTGCTAATTCCATTAGAATTCCGGCCTGGGGGAAAAGGGGAGGCAAAACACAGCCAGGGATTAAAAACAGGCAGGAAAAAAAGAAGCTAAACCAGGAGCAGCAACAACACCCTGATTAAACCCATTGTCCAGGAAGACCCCAATCTACAGGCACTGACAATACCCACCCGATTAGGAACACTGCTCTGAAAGGCAGCTAATTACTAGAAATAATTACTAGAAAGAAATCTGTTATGGCTTATCAGTTTCCTCACTGTTTAACCACCCCACTCCCCGCCTGTCCCTGCTGAAGATGAATGGTAAATTGTGAAATTGGTGACTTCAAATAGACAAAAAGCCTTTCTCACCCTCCTCATCCTCTGAGAGGAGCCGGTTTGTCACTGTGCTGTGTCCTGGCACCACCCCGGGACACCCAGAGATGCTCCTGTCACCTCTCCCCACCCCAGGCTGGGAAGCTCAAAACTCCCCAGGAGGTTCCCTGTCCTCCAGGGAACCAAAGGCTCAAAGCTGGAAAACTTGGAGGAGGGAACAATGGAGGGCTCAGACATTGGTTCTGCACCTGCTCACCTGGTTCAAAGCCCCCACCTGGCAGCCTGGGGTGCTTCTCACTCAGAGCACTGATGGTGTTTCCATTCTGGGACTTAGAATCATGGAATCCTGGAATACCCTGAGCTGGAAGATCCAAGGACCATCTGTCCAGCCCCTGTCCCTGCACAGACCCCCCAACAATCCCACCCTGAGCATCCCTGAGAGCGCTGTCCAAACGCTCCTGGAGCTCTGGCAGCCTTGGGGCCGGGACCATCCCTGGGGAGCCTGGGCAGTGCCCAGCACCCTCGGGGGGAAGAACCTTTCCCTGGGCTCCATCCCAAGCCCTGCCACAGCTCCAGCCCTTCCTGGGCTCCTGTCCCTGTCCCAGAGCAGAGCTCAGCCCCTGCCCCTCTGCCTCCCCTCGGGAGGAGCTGCAGCCCCCGAGGAGTCTCCCCTCAGTCTCCTCTGCTCCAGCTGAACGAGCCAAGTGCCCTCAGCTGCTCCTCAGACCCTTCCCCAACTCCATGTCCCTAATTTGAACTCTTTCTAATTTATTTTCTTACTTTTTTGACAAATTTAGGCTATTCAATCCAGTGCAACACAGCCTAGAGCTCCCTGCCCATCTGTCCTGCAGAGAGCTCTGATTTTCCCCATCAGCTTTAGAGCTGAAGCTGTGGCACAGGGAAGTGACTGAAGATTCCCCTCACAATGTGCCTTTAATGAGAGCAGGAGGGGCATCACCCACAGCCCTGTGGGAGCCCTGCATGTGGGGAGCATCTCCCACAGGTGCAGTGTCAGTGCCTCTCGGCTCTGTGCTGAAGGTGCCTCCCAGAGTCAAGCTCTCATCATGCCTCATGTTCATCCAAAGAACATCCATGAGCTCAAACTCAACAGCTGAACAGAAATCAGTGCTTTTTCTTTCAAACTGCCTTTGGATCAGGGGTGCACCCTGTGATCAACAAGGTCAGCACGCAGACTGGGCTGGACTGGGGTGAGAAACAGTGACCATCCCTGCAGCTGCCACCCACTGCTGCTCCTGCTCTGGAGCCACTGCAGGGAACAACTGGGATTAAATGAGAGCTTTGTACTCCCCAAGCTCCACCCCAGGGGCTGAGCAGCCCCTTCCTCACTGCCCCTGGGAGGGGACTCAGGCTAGGGAGGGGGACCCTGGGCAGGAGAGGAGGGCTTGGGCTGGGGTGACACCAAAGGGCCCAACTGGGACAGGAACAAGGGGCAGGGATACAGCCTGTGGGGATTTCAGGGATGTGCTGCAGTGTCCTGCTCCCCTCAGACTCAGACCTGCTTTCCTTCTCTCCTGGGCCAGGCAGATCCCTCCAGCCCTGCCTTTCCCACGGAGTTTGCTGCTTGTGGAGTTTGTGACAGCAGCCCCCAGCACAGAGACACACCGAGCAGAAATCTGCATGGACACATTGCACTGCTCCCTTACCCAAAGGGCCCCTCCACCCTGCAGCTTCCCAATCCCTCTCCTTGCTCCCTGCTCTGTCAGATCAGTTTGAGTGCTGACAGGGCTCATGCAGGAGGGGGAGTACCAGCTGCACCAGGGCCCCAAAATGCCACCAGCCTGCAGGGACAGGGGAGGTCTTCAGCCTGAAAGGGATGTGATCACTGCCTCAAAGCTCAGGGTGGCAGGAGCTCCTCAGCCCACCAAAGACTGGTCAGAGCACAGCCTCCTTTTCCACATGAAAAATTGAGGCAAAAAAATCACCATTTGGTCCATTTCTCTGCTGCAGTGTCCTTTTGCTGTGGAAAGGTGCTCCCTGTCCCTAAAGCCCATCCTCAGAGCATAGGAGGCTGCAGCCTGGCCCTGGGACATGCACGGACTCCAGGAACACAAAATCCAAAGGATGGGGGTCCTAGGAGGAGCCATCATCACCCCTACTGCTCAGAGCCCCAGTGCTGACTTTGTGGGGCCCTTTCAGCTCAGCCTCCCTCTCTACTGAACCAACCCACCACTGCCAACACAGAGCATCCATGCTGCTCCCAAAATGGCTCTTCCCACAGCTCCTGATCATCCTTGAAGAAATAGAGGTCAAGTGGGAAAGAGATAAAAATTCTGATCTTGGAGAAGGGCTTAGATGTTTCACACAGCTTTCATCCATCAACTACCACAACATGTTCATCCCCATCTGCCCCCTCCACCTCCTCAGATTTTAAAATTCCCTGGTTCCACTCAACCACCCCTTTAACGTGAACTTCCCAACCTGAGGGGCACCTTGCTGGAAAACAGGGCCTGGCACACAAGGGGACACATTTCCAAAACTCCCCTTTCCCTCTCATTTTTCCTCTGCTTTTACAGAAGCATTATTTTATTTTCCTGCCTTTCTTCTCCCTTATCCCTTTGCATTTTGCCACTCTAAAAGTTTTCAGAAACAGCTTGGAAAAGAGGAAAAGAAAATCCCATCCCTGCTCTTCCCCATATCCTTCCTTCCCAGCACATGAAGTAAAGAGGTAGGTTTAGATGGGATATTAGGAATAAATTGTTGGCTGTAAGGGTGGGGAGGGCCTGGCACAGTGTGCCCAGAGCAGCTGTGGCTGCTCCTGGATCCCTGGAAATGCCCAAGGCCAGGCTGGATGGGGTTTGGAGCAGCCTGGGACAGTGGAAGGTGTCCCTGCCCATGGCAGGGGTGGCACTGGATGGGCTTTGAGGTTCTTTCCCACCCAAAGCCCTCCACGATTCTTTGGCCCTACAATGAAAACTGATTTATGTATTTTGGAACCTGCTCCCAGAATCAATGTTTTCTACTTTAACCACGTTCAATTTTAGGAACAAAAGGGACTTGGAAATATGAGGAACTCTTTCCTCCTTGCTTGTTTCCTATTTCAGTGGTGCTGCTCCTGGTGCTGCCCCTGATCCCCCTGGGGAGACAAAGTCCCTTGAGCCTGGCCCAGAGTGTAGCCACAGTCCTGCTGGCCACAGGGCCAGTGCTCACCTCAGCTCCAGAGCCCCTGGAAATCACCTCACGTGCCGGGGACTGGCTGGGCTTGCAGGGAGAGTCGTGGTGGCTGCCAAGGACCCGGAGCCCCGGCTTTGGGAGGGAGCCAAAGGCGTCTTCCCCGCACACATCAAAGGGAACAGCTCTGTGCTCCTCCCCAGGCAGCTCCTTCCCAGCTGGAAACTCTGAAAGCTGCCTTGGCCCCAGGTGTGGGATGGGCTGGGACGGGTCCCCCCACGCACGTCCCCCCCAAGCCCTGGAGCTGCAGCAAGGCTCCCCTGTCCTGCTCAAAAACTTCTCTGTGCTCCACTCACATTGTCCTGGGCCACACAGGGAGAAGGAAGATCCTCCTTGCAGAGGGACAGGGGAAGCTGCTCAGAAAGGATCCTCCCCCTGCACAGGATCCCCAGGGGACACCCAAACCTCGTCCCCAACAGCACAAGGGGTGAAAGGGGGGGAGCAGAGCTCGCGGCGAGCCCCAACCCTGACTCAGGCCAGGAAGGGCCAATGGGTGGCTGCTCCTGTCCCAGAACGACCCTGCTCTGCTCTGCTCTTCCCCTTTGCCACCACATCCACAGGGGGGATTTTGTGTTGGAGGGATTTTGTGTTTCAAACACGATTCTCTTTTCTTACCCCTCCCTTCCAACCACGAGCAAGCCCTGCCCCAGCTCTGCTCCTTCCACATTTGCTGGAGCATTTTAACCACTCCTGTGTGGGCAAAGATGGGGAGGACTAACCCCAATTCCTGACCTAATGCCATTAGAGGTCTCTAAGCCCTCCAGGAGGGATATTTTCTGCTCTTAATCTGTCCTCCCACCCCCGAGCTGGGAGAGGTGGCTGTGTGAATGGTCACATGCATCCAGTCACGCAGGATCACGGTCCCCAGCACTCACCACCCCTGCAAGCTCCTCACACTGCCTGCATGGAGCTGTGAGCTCCTCACACTGCCTGCATGGAGCTGGGGATGCAGGGGCCAGACAAGGCTGCTGGAGCCTGGCAGGATATGGCAGGAGGCCCCTCCAAACCCCACTGCAGCAAAGGGAGCACCCCAAACTCTCTGGGAAGTGACACAGCCACCAGCCCCTTGCAAGTCACAGTCACACAGTGGGTCTGGCTGGAAGTGACCATGGTGGGATCATCTGGTGCCACCTCCTCACTCAAGCAGGGTCTTCCCAAGTCCTTAATAAATCCTTAACAATGAATATCTCTCCCATCCCTAATTCCCAGCTCCCAGGAGCACACTCAGCCCATCCTGGTGGGCATCGACCCCTGCTACTGACTCAGGGTGCTACCATAAAGCAGGGAAAAATAACCACACACATAAAACAGCTGGCACAGCTGGCATTGGTGGAACCCTCTGGGTACCACCCCCCCGGACCACAGCTTGGAGAACACCTGGAGCAGGTCCAGCACAGGGAACAGCAAGGCTGTCCCAACGCTCCCCCCACCACAGTGCCACGTGTCCCCTGCCCTGGGGACCTGGCAGGCAGCTGCAGGCACTCACCCACGAGTCCAGCTCCCAGGAATGGTGACGAGGAGATGCTGTTGTGGGATGGCAGGTCCCGGTGCTCACCGTAGTGGGGCCCTTCGCCATAGCTCTGCTGGGACAACAGGGACAGTCACACCTGAGCCCAATCCCCAAACACTGGCTGCCAGGGCCCAGCCTCCCCCAGGAAGGGACAAAGCCAAAGGCTCCTTGTGAAAAGGGCATGGAAAGGATTTTATCCTCATGCCAAGGGAGTGCAGAGGCCGTGGTGTTGGGAGGGGACATGGCAGTTGGGGCATGGAACCATGCTTTGCTCCGTGCTGGCAGCTCTTGGGCAGTTTGGCACCCAACAGGTAAGAGCCAGGCAGCCCTTCCCTGAACCAAGGGAGTGAAGGGGCAAGGAAAAGGCTGGATAAATGTAAATGTATATTTTTAGATATATTTATATAAATTCTAAATATACAAATGAGAGTGGACATCACAGCCCCAGCTCTGCTGCTGAGCGGAGGGGAAAGAAAGGTGCCATTGCAAAAACACATCAAACAAACCCATTAAAACAAAAGTGACACCATTTCCATGAAGTTTGTGGCACTTCTCTCTTCCCATACTCAGGCTCCAGTCATGAGGTGTTGCAGCCTTAACTCCTTCCTTGCAAAACCCTTCCCAAGTTCTCTATCCCCACCAAGGGTGCCATGGCCAGACAATGTGGTGGACTGCAGGGATTCCCTCCTCAGGTTCCCAAAGTCTTGTGGGGTGGGTGCTCAGGAAGCTTTGCCATCAGATGAGATCCCTCAACCCACTCAGATCCCTCAACCCACCCATGTGTGTCTCCTTTGGGGACCTGTCCCTCCCCACACCAATACCAGGTGCACGGAGGAAGATGCCTGTGCCTGTGCAGCCACAGGAGCCCATCCTAGTGCACGTCTGGGAGAGGTTTTTGGAGGAGAAACCTCAAGGGGACCTCAAGGCAGCAAAGTCTGGGGAGATGGGGATGGGGGAAACCCTAGAGAGTTTACAGAACCCATGTCCAAAATGGGGCAAGAAAAGCTGCTCCAGGGTTAGACCCAAGGCTCTGAAAGGACCCTGTTTGTTTTGGTTGGAGCTTGGTGCTTGTGCTTTGTCCTTACCCTTCCTTGGTCAAATGTGGAGCTGTTTTGATCTGCCGTTCCCCAGGAACCTGATCCTGGTCTTTCATCCAAGCCTACCGAAAAACAGGAAGAACAAAGGTTACTCTTTGCTTTATCAGCAAAGCCTCAAAGGTGTTCTCGTAAAATTAACTCTTCCTTCTACAAACAAAACAATATTTTCATTAATAAACCACTTCCACTTGGCGTGACTGAGCCTCCCCTCTGCCTCCTCACCTTCCCACTCCCGCTGGGAGTTATTCCACAAACTTCAAAGCAAATCCCACCACAGCTTGGAAATGGTTCAAAACATGGGACAGTGGGAAGAGGAGAAACAAGTATTTTAACTCCTTTATTCCAGAGAGCACCCATGAACCTCCTTCCCCCAGAGAGTGATGATGAGGGGAACTGAACTCTAAATCAAAACCATGTTGTATCCATTTGGATGCTCCAGCAGGACTTGAATTTTGCCCATGGTGCTGCAAGATCAAGGGCCAAACTCTGCTCAACCTGAGCAGAGTGAAAGAGTTCTCAGAGGCGAAATCCTCACATGGGAATTGCTGGGGGTGCAGCATTACAGAGGCACCTGTCCAGGGGTGTTTTTCAGCCCCCCAAGGTTCCCCTGAGGAAGTGAGGCCATCAGAGCACACCCCCAGCCTTCTCAGCTTTAGCCATCTCAAGAACATCCTTGGCAAAAAGGGATCCAACCCAAAGCAGCAGAGGAGCAGGCAGAAGGTTTTGCAATGTTTCTGCACAGGCTGCAGTGGGAAATCAGCTCCTTTCATCCCCTGCCAAGTCCCTGCAGGCAGCACCTCCTGGGCTGCACGAGGCACCAGGGGAGTCAGAGAATCATGGAATGGTTTGGACTGGAAGGGACCTTACTCAGCTCATCCCACCCCTGCCATGGCAGGGACACCTCCCTCCATCCCAGGTTACTCCAAGCCCCATCCAGCCTGGTCTGGGACACTGCCAGGGATCCAGGGACAGCCACAGCTGCTCTGGGCACCCTGTGCCAGGGCCTGCCCACCCTCCCAGGGAACAATTCCTTCCCAATATCCCATCCAGCCCTGCCCTCTGGCAGTGGAAGCCATTCCCTGTGTCCTGTCCATCCATCCCTTGTCCCAAGTCCTTGGAGCCCCTTCAGTGAGCTGGGAATGTCCATCATGACACAAAAACTTTGGGATGTTGCATCAGCACAGCTCCCATAGTTCCAGCTGATACCACAACCACAGGGAAGGAACCTTCCCTGGAAAACAGCCTTGACCTGACTCAGCTGCAGGATCTCCAACTGTGCTGCTCCATCTCCTGCTCCAGTGGGTGAGCAGGGGCTGGTGAACAGCAGTTGGTGTTTAAAGGGGGCAAATCCAGGGATTTGAGAGGGAGGGGCTGGGCAGGGTGGGGGCATCCATCATCTTTGGAGGGGCTGCACAAGCACTGTGAACTCTGCTGGGCTGGACAGGGAGAAATCCCAGATCTGCAGAAGGCTGAGAGTGAGGGTGGCACCAGCCATGGGCACTTCCCAAGCCATGGACACCCCCTGTCCCCCAGCAGGGGTCACAGCCACACTGGCCATGGATGACACCAGACTCTCCCAGCAGCATTGCCCTGTGGCCTGCTGGGGACCCATCCTGTGCTGCTTCTGCCAACGGGGATGGCACCTCCAGGTGCCCCAGGACGCCCTTTTGGGAGCAGGGAGCTGAGTGGCAGCAAGGACACGGGGGCAGGGCTCACTCCCATTTCACTTGGCAAAGCTGATTATTATGGCAAACATGCCTCAGATTTGTCTCCTCCGCTCCCCTCACTGTTCATTTAACCAGAAACTTCTTTCAAATTACATCCTTCTATTTCTGTGCCTTTGTGTTAATCATTTCCCCAGAGAATTGGTGTTTAATTGCTGTCTAATTTGCATAATTATGCATATTAATCTCCACACCTAATGAATATTCATAATTCTCATTTAGATTTTGTTTTCTAATCAAAAATTTCCAATGTGATTACTGTGCAGAGCAGGGATAAGCCTCTAATAATACCTTGGATACTAGGGAGAATTACTGCCAATTCTCCCACCTCCTACTTCCTAGAATAAACTTTTGCTTTGCTAATGTGTTTTTCCAAAGCAATTCATCTGCAATCCCTGCAAACCCCGGCGAGGCAGGAGGCAGAAACGCTCCTTTGAGTAATTTTGCTGTCACGGGTGGTTTTAAAGCTCCCCAAGGGTTGGGGAGAAGACATGAGCAGGATCAGCAGCCTTGGACATCCTTGGAAAAGTGGTTCCTTTGGGCTGGAAGGACAAAGACTGCAGCATCACAGTCCCCATGAGGAACCTGGGAGGCAGAGGGGAAGCCAAGGTGTGGGGGTCCAGACCCTCCCACCCACCCCTGCCCCACACAGAATGGGCTTTGGGAGTCCTGGGTCACCCTGGATCACCCTGACTTCTCACAGAGCCCTTGGTCCTGCCACCACCCCAACTACAGCAGAGCAGCATTGCCAGGCCAGAATATGCCTGGAGAGGATGCTCAGTGAGCTTTGGAGGGAGATAGGGTGCCTGGAAGTCCAGGGAAATTTTCCCCAGGTTGTTGAGTCTTCCTCCCTTGAATGTCCCTCCAGATATTCTCTTGAGTTGTGCCAAAACAGTCTGGACACAATCCTGTG
>VZTT01036258.1:0-41743 GCA_013400855.1 Buphagus erythrorhynchus | reverse complement strand
CCCTGGAGCTGGAGTGAGCTGTGTAGCTCATCCTCCAGCCTGCTATAAACAGAATAAATTAAATTAAGGCCTCAACAGTATTTATTTCTCCATGTGTTGATCATGGTTATGCTTATTTTTAAGTGTTTGAAAAGATACATTACCAGTGTTTCTTCCCTAAGCCATGTTAATATGAGGATGCATTTACAAAACTGAAGTTTATATTTTCCCTGCTTCAAGTACTCCATGCTATACAAGTACAAGTTGTAGTTTTGGGGATAAGGATGTTGTTGCTTACCTGGGATTTTTAGGTTCAGATCACATATGCTTCCTACTGTTGCAACAGAGGGAGCCCGTCTTGTTCGTGTGATGCTCTCCTTAACTCTTCCTTCACCACTTATCTTCACACTAAATGGGCTGCCTGTAAGTATCACAGCAAGTCAAGTCATTCCTCATCTGCTTATTACACATGCCATTGAGGGCAGAAATGAAAGCTTCCTCTGACTTGCAGGGGATCATAGGGGAACTTTTATAGCCAACTAACAATCAGACCCAAGTCAAATACATCCATGTAACCAGAACAGTTTTGGATGCTTGCTGCCTGGGGAGAACCTCCTCCAATCTCTGGGGCTTATGGTCCAAGCCAGATCACACAGCCCACCCACAGTTCCAGAGCACTGGTCAGCCAGATAAGACTTCTCTTGTACTCATCAAAACAAGTGTTTGCCCAACACTTCTGCTTACCTGGAATATGTTCGTCTGCAAATTTAGTGGACACAATGTACACACCAGGTACAGTTGGAAAATAGGACACTTTGCAAGTTCCATCTTCTAGATCTTCAGTTTGGATCTCTACCTTGCTGGGTCCTTCAACTGCCAGTGAGATCCCACCATAACCTACAATATAGATAAGTTAGCCTCAGATTTCCAAAGCTGTACTCTAAATCTGACATAAAGTAGTCCAAACCCATAGCAGGCACTAGTTGGTAGGTTTGTATCATAATGGGCACATGGGACTTGCATGATGCTTTAATGGCATTTCTATACTCCTGATCAGTCAGAGGCACAGCATGCATTCAGCTCCTAAAATTCTCTGACTATATCCCTTTTATTACAATAATGTTGAAAAGCTATCTACCAAGCTAAAAGTTATCCAAGGCTCCACATTAAACCAACAGGGAAATAAGTATCTTCCTCATCTCCTTCTTGTTATACCAAATGATATCAGAGCCAGCACCACCCCAGTGACAGTCTCTGTTGGTTGTAACAATGACATGAGCCAGGACCTTACAAGGCATATTCTAAGTTAATAGCACTGTCTGTGGTTAATAACTGACAACAATGACTGTGTTTAATGGCAGCTGCTGCTTTGCAGCTTGTGACCTGGTGGTTGCATGCTGAGGGAGGCAGTGCTCTCATGTAGAGACAATATAGATCTCATAGCATCTCATGGTGCCTTTGGGAGGGAACTAACCAGCATCTCTTGTGTCTACAATGAAGTCACACATTTCAAAGGTTCGTCCTTCTACCAAGCCACGTCCAAAAACTCTTGCCCGTCTGGCATCCCCAATCTCAGACTGGACCACCATGATTGTTACAGGGCTGTTTGGTACATGGCTCCCGTTTTTCTTGATGCTAACCAGATGTTCTCCTACTTCCCGTGGAATGAATGAGATGCCTACAAAGCAAAGAAATGTGAGACATTTATTCAGTTTTTATTCACGTCATACTTGATTTAAATGCCTTAATCACACCAAGAAATGAAGTATTGGAAGAGCAATCTCTTTACTCATGTTGAAGTGTTGCTCTCAAGTGGACCACAAGGCCATTCATATATGCTGACAAAACCCACTTCAATTGTAACCTGGCACGCCACATGCAAGCTAAGACAAGAGGCCATTCCTTCATACTCTTCTGTCTTTGGACAACTGTGGCAAGCACTACCAACTACTTGGTTGGACAACACTCTTCTGGGAAGGAGCACAGAAGTCAGTCATTTGACACAGCAAAGCAAACTGGAGTAAAGGCTATCATCGCTACGTCTCAGAGCTTACCAATGTGGTTATTGGGCAGCCTCTTCAGAAGACAAGGCTCATCACGACCAGATGGGGCTTTAATGCTGGCTGTTAGGAGACTGAGATCAGTCTCATTGATGTCCAACATGAAGTCAGCAGCAGAACCAAGCTTAACCTGAGACCGTCTTCTGTTATCATCTGAAAACATAAAGAAAAACGAGTCACAAAATACTACAAGGTTAAGTGCAGAACAAGTCAGAGGACTTCAAATTCCTGCCACAAACCAGACTCGCTATGCTATCAGAGGTTAATTTTTAATATGAAGTGCTTCCAGAAGTTTAAACTTTATACCTGTGATCTTGGCTGTGAATGGACTGCCTGGAATGTGTTTGTCATTGTATTTGACCAGGATGCTGTAGTTCCCAGGTAGGGTAGGCAGGTACGTGACTGTGCATGTCCCATCTTTGTTATCAATGCAACTGATCTCTGCTTTTGAAGGTCCTTCAATAGCCAAGTCCAGCCCACCTAGGTAAAAAGAGTAGAGTGGCACTTCTGTAAATCTTTGTGAACACCAGGTCCAAAGAGAAATATCCAGTACCTGGTACTGAAAATGGAGCTTAAATGCCTATTTTCAAAGGACAGCAGCAAAACCAGCTCAGACCAAACCATTAAGGCCACAGTTCTATTCAGACTTTAGATTTACCAAAGAGTGATTCCACACCCAGACATCATCCACTAGATTTAAGCTGCTTTCAGTTTATTTTTAATTATATTTTAAATTAAACAAATAATTTGCATCCTGTACCATAGGGTACATCTAATGCTCTCAGGAAGGTATTAAACCAGTTTTTACTGCAAGTTACAGCCTGATATTTGCATAAGTCATTTGTGTCACATCAGAGATTCACAGTTGAACAGATGAATGTAAATTAAAGCCAATGTGCATTATAATGAACCAAGAAGTTCCTTGTTTAGGGTAGGATGGGTTTAAAGAACTGACTTACCCTCTCCTGCATCTTCTGTGACAATGGTGAAAGTTGCTGGTTTATTTGCAACCCCATAAATGAGGCCAGGCCCATAAGCAGACACACTGCCGCTGTTGGGATAATTGACATAGAACTGCAGAGGGCTCTCTAAAGGGGAAAAGAACCAAAAAGATGCACTTTTAAGGATGAGTGGTCTGGACCACAAGAACTGATACCCATGTTCTTGAATGCCCTTCTCATTACATGGTATCTGAAAAACCTTATTGTGACTGTAATGCACTTAAAAACCAAATAAGCCTCCATTCCCATCCTCAAAAGACACTTTTCCACAATTTGTGCCACATTCAGTCACAGAAGAGTAAGTGTTACTCTAGTTACCAGAGATAAGCTTAAATGATGGTGTAAAGGATCTTGTTCATTGCAAGTTTATTTTTAGCACATTACATCAGAGCATGACTCAGAAGCAGGCTTTCAGTTCAGGCACTGATTCTGAGTTTTGGTAGCGCAGAATTAGGAACTAGCACAGCACATTGTCTGACTCAATGAACCTGAACTAGCAAATTTGAAGGGTATCCAAAAAATGTATTTGCCAGTCTCAGATTAGCTAAGCTGGTGCACAAGAACAAAAAGTACAGTCACCAACAACCAATAATGGTTTCAAAAAAAGGCACAGATAGCTCTTCAGTCCAAAGTTAGATTTTGCAGCTGAGACAGTAAAAAATTTGATTCATGACAACCTTCAAGAAAAAACATTATGGCACATCATCTTTCTATCCCAGCACAGGGTAATGGTCTTAGTGAACCAATACATCAGACAGGTCAGCACCTATGGGGGTGCTATATCCATAAGTGCTGAAGAGACTGAAGCAGCACCATGCATCACATCACTAAGCTCCCTACTTCAGCCTAAGTTATGCTGTATTTCTGTACAAACAGAACCAGCAGTCCCTCTCAGGCAGTGCTGAAGGTATTTTATCTCATGTCTACACATCCTTCCACAGGTCTGCCCCTTTCTGCCCAGCCCTCCAAAGCCAGCACGCCCGGAGAACTGAAGGGCAGCCACAGCCTCCAGGCGAGGCATTGCTTCCACTGGGGAGCTGGTGAAGCAAGGAGAAAAGAGAAACAGAATGAAAGGCAGTGGTTTCTGCTTGTTAAGAAGCAGCCAGGAAGAAAGAGAGATTACAGCATAATATGCATGTGTGTTTTATTTTATTGCAATCAGATGGAAGGAGTAACTATAGTATTTTAGCCAATCAGTTCTCCCCAAAGTTTTGAGATTTTTTTGCCAATGCAGTTTTAAGGATAAACACAGACTGTAACCAGTAGTTTTGTTGAGCACCATGGCAGTAAATTTCAACCCGAAAAACTGGCAGTTAGAAAATTGTATGTTTCTTCTTCATAATAAAACACCACAAAAGCTAGTTTCCCAAAACCAACATCCATTTTTAAGCCTGGCTGGTACTACTAAACCACAATGAAAGCTCATATGTGCTGGCACTTACTCCTTCACTTTAGTTCTCTCTGGACTACTTGCAGAGAAAGGGCCACTGAATGGTAAAATATCCTGGGCAGATCTTTCCACAGCACGTACGACTTAGCTATAGAACCTCACCAGGGAGGAGATGCATCAGCAGGACTCTGCACTCACATTTGCATCACTTGCTTTGTCAAGACTTACCTGGGATGTGATTTCCCATGTATTTTATGTGCATTTCATGCAGTCCAACCTCAGTAGGAGCATATTTCACTGTTACTGTTCCATCTTTGTTATCCACGATATCTGGTGTATCCGTCTTTCCAGAGGGCATGTGTACTTCCCCTACAAAAGGCCACCATGGGAGTTACAGAAGAAGCTGCCTGCTTCCCCTCTCCCACCCACAGAGAATTGTCTAGCCATTTTAAACAAGCATTTTAAATTGTTAAATTCTTTACCCACAGGCACAAATAGGAGACTAATGGGAACACTAACCAGACATGTTTTCTACTTAAGCTACATGAATACAATGCAGTGGTAGACATCTGGCAAACGGTCCTGTGACCTTACAAACTCTGCAGGCAGGGCTGTTTGCTGCAGCCATGGAGCTTTTCACAGCAAGCTGCATAAAAACACTAATCTACCTCGTAGCAAGATGCTCCCTCTTCTGCTGCACTTTTGAAAAGGAAAGATTGACTGTTCCTTCAAGCTGGGACAGGCCAGGGCTTAGTGTGGGATTGCTGAGCTAGAGAGCAGAGGGGACACAGGCCTTGTGTGCAGGAGCTTAGTGCAACCAGAGTGCTACTGGAGCAACGCTCTCAGCTGCCAGACCTGTAGAAGAGGGGTCACCTGCTTTGGAGAAGGTATGTAACGGGAATGCAGAATTAACTGCTTTATAGCATCTGCAGAAAAGAAATAATGGAGCTTATCAAGGATGCATGTAGCTGCTCCAGCAGGGAAAAAGCATCAACAGGCCCAACAGTGCAGTAGCTCACAGCCTAGCACTGAAGCAACACCAAGAATTCCTTCACTTAACTCAAACCATTGGAGGGGCATGTCCTACTCATCCTCAGGGGGTACCACTCAATGTGAAATTAAACAGCTACATTGCTGGCAGGATACAGACCTCCCACACACACTGTGGTCTAGACCACCCAGCCTGTTAGCTGCAAAAGGATAAACACACCAACAAAAAGCATGAATCTCCCTGAGAGGCACTCCAAGTACCTGTTATTTCTCCTTTCCTTACAGCAAATGGGATAACCATATCAAAGGGCCTGAACCCCATGCCGTTCATGTCTCCAACGGGGACATAAGCTTCTTCTGTAACCTAAAGCAAGCAAAAAGATGGGTCACTTCAAAAAGGCTGGTAGAGCCAAATGAGCACTGAGCAACTCCACTGAAAGCACAAGCAGAAGAGAGTGTGCGGTGATTATTGCAGCCAGCCAAGGACTGGGCTCAACCAGAGCTCTCCTTTACAACACCACACCGCAGAGCAGAGCAAATCAAACACGGTGCGGATGGAAGACATGCTGGAAAAAAGTAAGAGATAAAAATGGAACACAAAGGGATGGAAGACAATGTACTGGACACAAGACCCAAAGTGGCTCCATCTGAAAGGATTTAGTTGCTTAAGGCCTGGAAGAGAAAGTGATTTTTAGATGGGGCAGAATGATTGCAACACAAAATGGACAAAAGAAACAAGTTTCACAATGCGACTCTGAACTCAAGACACTGTGATTTTACTGGGAAAACAAAGCAGTGCACTCAGGGTGCTTTTGCCAACAGCAGACATTTCAGAAGTGGAAGCTGTGGGTGCAATGATCCTCTTCATGTTTACATGAATTTATTTGGAGACTCCCTTCAAGCAGCAAAGAAAAAAACAAGGTCTGGATCCCAAGAACAATTGATGAAACAGAAAGAATGAATACAATGACCAGAGCGATCAAGCAGTCCCAAGAAGCAGGCTGTCATCTGAAATGGAACACAGATGGGGAGCTGAAAAATGTAAAAATTGTGTACCCAAGGGCGGAATCCGGGGGGGGAAGCGCCCACTGGCTCCTGCGACTGTGCGGCGACATCATCTGCATCTACAGCCTGGGCAGGGGTAGAGGCAGGTTAGTTGTTACTAGATGTTATTCTGGCATGGAGGTATTCCCACCTTCACACTTCAGAACACACTGCTCCTTCTAGCTGAATACCTTCCTCCCACTGCATAGCCCTCCCAGTCCTCTTGCCACAGCAAAGACCCAGATCCAGTCAGGGAAGCTGGGAAACTGCCCTTATCCGCAGGCACTGGGCTAAGCCACCAGTGGCACAGCAAAGGGACAAAGCCAGTACCTGCTGTTGTTGGATGCTTGGGAGGGAAGCAGAAAGCTGTGCCTGAACACTGGTGGAACTGAATATCAGAGTTGCTTTCTTATGGGACTGATGCAGTGAGGGAAGGGAAAGGTTTAAACCTAAGATGAGAGTCCCTGAGCACTGTGCAGCCTGACATGCCAGCTGGGAGCAGGGGAGCCGGCTGCTGTGGGAACGCTGCTCCAGCTCATGCTCCTGGGTGAATGACCCAGCCCACGTCCAGCCATAGCAGCAAAGCCATTCTTCTGATTCACAGCTGGGACTGCGTCGTCAAGACGCCCAATGTGTTTTCCCCTGGTGCAGCCGCTCTTCTCATGAGGCATGCCAAGAGCATGATTTGCAAATTCCCATCTCTCCCATAAACCCAACACAACTGGCTGGGACTGACACCCATGCAGGCAGCTCCCCCAGGCTCAGCCATCCCAGCCCCTCCTGCCCATTTACACACCACAGCAAACCACCCTAATGAAATAACCCACTGGAAACTTCTGCATGGATGGACTCCACTAAGAAAACCAATGCAAAACAGAAATGCTGCTGTTTCAGGGTTCTCTGTCCCCAGCTGAGACACCCAAGTCAAACACATACTGTATCAGTCAGCTAGGAAGTGGGAATTTTGTCCGGCCAGGATTGGGCTCCCTGACCTTGAGAGGCATTTCCTGTGGTGAACCTTGAGCAGTGACCAAGAGAATCACCTCTCTCAAGGAAATCTTCAGACATCCGTAGCAATCTGCCAGGCTGACAGGTAGGAAGGGCCAGAGTTGCTGGCCCCAGGGACTCGCCCATGAACTCATCTGGACTCAGTACAAGTACAGTCCTGTCATTTCAGGGACCGAGATATACCAGAGGCTGCTTGGGTGGAGATTACAAGTCCAGGAATTGTTTTGCCAACACAGAGGGATGGTCTTCACAAGATGGTTTTCTGTGAGCCCTGAGAGGTACCTAGTCTGCTTCTCAGAGGGCTGGGGTATTGTTTGCTAAGTGTGGAGTACAGCACATTGGAAAGAAGATAATTATAAGGACCGGGGAATTTGGCTATAACAGTTTAACTAGCACTTACAAATCATTTTAAAGTATGAGCTAACAGTCTGCTTCCCTGGGATCTGTCAGCAGACCATTCCTTATTTTGGGATCAACTTAATAAAAAGTGAGAGACAGAGAATGCAGAGCACTGTATCTGACAATGGCCAACATAATTAGTTGTAGAAAATGATTACAACCCTTACATCATTTAGAAAAAGAACTACATGGTCAGGAAATGAAAAACAAATTTCTTCAGAAAAGCCAAGTCTTCATCCTCTGATGGTTTCTATCTCACTTTACTTAACCGTATTGCCTGCCCAAAATAAGCTCTGCAAGGAACAAGGATTCATTAGCTCCTACTAGTCTAATAAATATCTGAACAAGCATTTACACACAGAGTTAACCTATTGCTGAATAAAACATGGCAGCAGGAATCTGAGTGGGAGGTACTTCTGGAGCAGAACTGGCTTACCATGACAGTGAAAGGACTGTTGGGAATGTCCACCCCACCAAAGCGGACATAAATCACATAGGTTCCTGGTTTGGCAGCGGTGTAGAAGATATCGTAAGTCCCGTCCTCGTTTTCAACAACATCTGCTTCAGCTTCTGTCCCATCTGGCGTGAGGACGGTACACGTCACTTTTCCCTTCCCTGCTGATTTGGCGTCTACCACAAAGCCAACCTCCTCGCCAGTCTTCACAGTGGGTGCAATTCCAGGACCTACAAGGCAATTTTCATTACAGAAAGAGTTCACAGGACAGTTTTCCCAGGCAGACTGCCTCTGAGATGCCTGGGGAGCATGGCACCAAGACATTGGTCCCAGGGAGCTACAGATGTGATATTGGGAGCAGAGATGTACAACAAGGGACATTTGTTAAATTGGTCAGCACAGTGGTATGCAAGTGCTGGCTACCAGTTTTCCTTCTCCTATGCAATCAGAGAGGCTGGATGGGAGCAGAGGACAAAAGCTAACTTTGAAGAAAGCAATGCCTTAACCCATACTCTTATCTTCCCACTCCTCTAAGCAGAGCCAAAGGCACTTTCTTCTGCCAGCAACTCTGCTGCACTGCTTTAACATAAACCTCCCTGTGTAAGCAGCTAGGGCACAGTAGCAACCATGGCCACATTTTCTCCACCATTATCCACAAACGATTTTCCACTGTTCTGCCAGACGTCCTAAAAAAAGAACATCATGCAACAATGCCAAAATTGTAGCAATTAGCTCTAGCTTGAAGAACACTGTGTTTAAATGAGAACTATTATGTCTTATTTGCAGTAGTACATATTGAATACTCCTGCTTCTGACTCTTACTTGTTACTAGGTAAATGGCTCATTTTCAAGTGGCAATGAACCTGCTGGTTTAATATCTTGGCAGTATTCCAGCATGTACTCCTACAGTGATTGTATTTCAGCTTTACAGCACTGAATCAGAAGCACTTCTTGGAAATGGGAAATTTTAGCTGGCATCTGGCAGTAATCTCCATCTCAGTTACTTTGAATAGTTAGTGACTTGAGTTACTTGGAAGAGTATCAGATTTACCCATTAAGGCATCTTTTAAACAAATTTTGAGGCAAAAAGGGTCTCTCTTTTTTTCTTCCATTGTGTCAGGAACATATTTCTGTTTAAAACAACTTGAAAGCAGCCAGCTCATGGACAGGCTTCAGTGCACTCTAACTGCACGATGCCCAGGTCCAGAACAATGCCCACATGCTCTCACAGATCTACAACAGATTAGGTTTCCCTGTTCAGTTTGGCCTTGCCTACTTTAATTATTTATTCTACAGTCAAGGGACCTAAGGTTCAGTGGTATTCTTGTAAATAGTTCCTGTCACTTCTGCTCCCTGCCACAGCCTCCTGGGAGGTGAGAGTATGCCACAGTGACAAGCCCAAAGCCCATAATGAACACCTGTCCTTAAAACCTGTGTGCTCCTACAGCAAAAAATCTGAAGTCTCCTACACCAAGGCAATGATTTTTTGAGTCATAGTAATATCTTATCTTTAGGTTCTCTCCTTCCCAAAAGCCTGTTCAGATCCAGGCCAATCTTGACCAGACAGAAAAGCAGCAGAAACCTCCACTAACACCCAGCCTGAATAGGCTTTGCTAATATAGAAGCACATGATCAGCTATTTACATTCTCAGAATTAATTTTGTTGTAGCTTGCAATGAAAAGCTTCTTGCAACGCTCACTGAGCATGATGCAGTGGACACACGCATATGTGTTATTTTTAAATCAACCTCACTGAAGTTCTCAGCTAGATTTATTGATGCCAAAATAAGCATCAGACAGTTGCATCTGGCTGTTTATAACTGCCCAGGCAGTCTGACAGATTTCGCTAAGGCTGCAAGAGATCCCTGCTCACCCACAGCATGGACACTTTTTAATCTTTAGGAACATCCCTTCTGTAAGAGCAGCCAGACTACACAAGTCTCAAGCATGTCTTCTACACCCACCACATCCAGTGTACCATGCTCAGAAGGCAGCTTTACACCCAGAACAAACAACAGCAAAGAGAGGAGTCAAACACTCACCTGTGGCCAAACACTTGCTGGCATCCCCAGCTGGAGATGCCCGGATGCGATAGGGAGAGGCCGGGATATCATCTCCACCATACTTAACACCAATCGTATAGCGGCCTGTTTTGTCAGGGACATAGGTGACTGTGTAAGTGCCATCCTTGTTGTCATGAATGTCCACTCTCTTGGGTTTGCCCTCTTGGTCCTGAGGAATGCAAACCAAAAGATTTAAGCACTATGAAGGTTTTGAATTTCCTTAGCTGAGCATCATATCTGTTCACAGCCATACTTAGCTGGTCTCAAACAGATACGGAACTGCAGCTTTTTGAAGTTTAAAAGATATTTTGCTCAAAGACTAGTAACAAAAAGAGTATTAGGAGCAGAAAGTTATCAGACCACTATAAAATAATCAGCGCTATCATGAACTATTCTTTGGTTGAAATGAGAATGTTTATAAGAGCAGCAAGCCATTTCAATCAACTTTATATTAATTGTAAGAAGTTCAGGCTTCACTGTCACACTGCTGTTGGAAATGAAGAACACTTCACAGGTCCCTGAGGCACAAATGGGCAGTCACACTGTGCAGCTCTGTCCTGAGTAAGCACTGGGTAGCCTTGGGCAACTGCTCCCTGAAAGGTCAGAGGGCAGGGGAAAGCATTACTAGAGTCTGTCAACCCTCCTGCATGAAGCATCCAGCTGCTGGCACACTGCAAATTCTACAGTTAAAAGCAGGTTTATGCAGCCCCTTCAACTACCATTTCTTGTCAGCTGCAAAGCTCAAAGCATTTTAGAAAGTCTTCCAAGCCTGCTTACAGGGAATCACATGTTGACTCCATTTTGTATTTTATGACTTAACATTGCCTGCCATACAGTATAAACTGCAAAGGACTTGAGATTTTAGGGACAGCACAAAACAGCTTACTTCTTTCAGGAAGGCTTGAGAAACATTTGACATTCAACAGCTCAGAATAAGAAGCAAACAAATGCTGCCAGAAGGATCACCAATGCATTTCTACCATACAAGGCTTGTGGAATTTGATCTTCAAAGCCCCAGCCAGGCTGGGAGCTCTGATAAGCATTTTGGATCCTTTAAGAGCACACTTGCATGCCAGAATTAGTGGCAACTGCTTTGGTGCACCTGAGCAGGCATTGAGACAGGACAGGAGCAAGAATGCAGAAGAGCAAGTACAACCAGGCAAACCATGACCTAGGCATGCCAGAGCTCAGCTATGTGCTTTATGGTCCACTAACCAGACACCTTTTCACTGAGGCCACAGAGTCCAGGCACCAGAAACTTCGGAAAGAGTAGTAACAAAGATAAACCAAAACATTCCTGCAGTATCTCCTTAAGCTGCTTATGACTTCTGGCATTTTGGTAATTTATCATAACATGATGCTCAGAGTGGTCATTATCTCATGGTCTTGCTGAACACTGCCTCCATTTCAAGTGCCAGTATTTTCATAATCTTACAAGAAATTACTTATCTCATTTTGGGAATTTGCAGAGTATAAGGTTAGACAAGAGCCAAATACAGCATATCTGATGACTTTAAGACATCAGTTTCACAAAAGCAGTCTCAAGAGCTCCACAAATGCAGAGCACAAGACTTTCCTGTACCAGACCTTAGGGTCCAGTCAGCAGCCCAGTCTCCAGGACACTGAGTATGTTAGGATAAAGCTGTGAACACTTCTGAAAGGAGAGACTCATGCCCACCGAGAAAATACATTTCCTGTCCTGCTTGGTTTTGTTACTTACCGTGATCTGTACAGCCAGAAGTCCCTGCCCAGCATCCTTAGCATCCACAGCAAACTCCACAGGCAGGCTGGCCAGAATGCCATAGGAACTGAGCCCTGGTCCACTCGCTGTTACTTTACTGGCATCGTATGTAGGAAGCACCTTCACCTTGAAGGGACTTAAAGAGAAACCCATTATTTCCCCTCCTCCCAAGTCAATGGTTGATAGTTGCTGCAGTACACACTGAGGAATCTGGATACAGTCCTCCTATTCTGTCTGCTGCAGCGGGCTCAAAACATCACTGAACCCTGAAGCCATGCAAGGAGTTGCACTGGTTAAGTAGAAAGGACCACAGCCAGTCCTTAAATGGTGATCATGTGCTGGGAGAACACAATTGGATTGTTAGATCTTCAGTTCTCGAAAGTTTCTCTTATCACCTTACCTTCGAGGAATCTCTTCATCAGCATATTTGACAGTGATCATGTAGGGTCCCTCCTGCATAGGAGTGTACACCACCGTGTGGGTGCCATCTCCATTGTCCACAACATTAACAGGTCCCACAACTCCTAAAAAAGCAACATATGATTTTCTTGGCTATGCTATTGAAATACGGTCATTTGCTGCACAAAGCTACAAGATGCACTGCTCATTTACAGCTGGCAACAAATTTCAATTTTTTTTGCATGAATCAATGATCAGTTTCCCTTATTTTGTATTCAAAGCCATTGACTCAAGATAGATTTTTTTATCCACTGCTCTCTGGGCTCCCATCTTCTTGCTGTAAACAAAAGCTAGCATAAAAATACTGGAGAAAGATCTGCTTTTCAGTACAGTCTAGATCAAGAGCAATTGCTAAAAGTGCATTGAAGATCTTTCAAGATAGAAAATGAGTAATGCTTATAATTGTCTGAACTGTCATTTACAAGATTACTTATTATTACTGGGATTCATGGCACAGAATCGAGCTCTAAAGCCAGTTGATACGCAGCATTCACCAGCTGAGTCTTTCACAATCAGGTGTTTAGAAAGGCAGGCTTGCTGCCTAGGCAAGAACACTCTGCAAGCTGCCAAAGACCTAAGAAAGCAGGATCAATTATTTCAATTTGCATTAAGCTAAATCTACAACAGATTATGTGATATATCAGTTCAGATCAACACACAAAGCAGTCTACAATTACAAGTTGGCTTTAAAACACAGAAAGGATTAGTAGTAAAGCAAGCACAAAAGAAATGTATATAGTTGCCATGCACAGCCTGAAAGCAACACCGTTGGTTCCCACTCCCTCCTGCAGATGATTCTTGCTGTTGCCAACAGGATTTCCAAGAACCAAAACTGCCAGTAGTTAGGGAGAGTTCAAACCTGTCTCAGTGTCACCCTTTGGACCACCTTTAAAGAAATCCGAAATTGCTTTCAATGGGGAGCGCCATCCCTGGGAATCCGTCTCATCCGCTAGAATTAAAGAAGTGTTACCTGCGGGGCACCTGCACAGCAAGACCTGACACTCCTGTGGGGAGGCAGCTTTCACCTCCCAGCAAGGTGAGACTTGCAGCCAACAGGTACTCACTGCCAAGATACTGTGCCACTGAGACACAGCTTTCTAGATTAATGTAAACACCATTAATGCTATCACTTGAGGACCCTGCTGCTCTCTAGGGACCACTGAGAAGTTTCACCATGATTCAGAGACTCCCACAATCCACTGACACAGGTTTCCCAAGCCACTGTTCACGTTAGACTTTGGATCTACTTTTTGATGTCTAATACTTAACACACAATTGTTCACTGGTGATGGTTACTCACATCACTTTTCCCAGCCCTGAAGATTAGGCTAAAGCCATCAAAGACACTGTCCAAAGCAGCACTACCTAGGACACAGCTCTCCTTTCACAGCATGACATGTGGGTCAGCTGCCAAGGGGCACATGACAGATGAATAGGACCAGAGGGAAATACTCATTCAAGTGGCATCGCCACCATTGCAAGCAGGGCCAGGACCACGTTACCTGCCCAAACACAGATATGGGCACAGCTAGATGGAATCCTTTGGTTCTTACCTCTAGGTCCTGTCACCACCACTTCAAGAGGTGCTATTCCTGCCTTGCTGGTGTCCACAGTGAAGGACTGGGGGATTTTGGCTCGAACAGCTGTACCCAGACCTGGTCCTGCTATCTTCACCTTGCTGGGATCCACAACATCCTTCACAGGAACCTTGAAAGGACTGCCTGGAAGTTGACATAGTAAGTGTTAAACACCACACGGTTAATAGTTACAGAGAACAAAAGGTCTTTTTTCTATACTTTTCCTTGGGCTTTTTTATTACTATCCCTCTGCGGCAGGCAGGAATGACAACCCCACAGCCTCCAAACTATCCCTCTGCTTCTGCAAAAGCCAGAAGTGTAATGATAGTGCTTCTACATTTTCACAGAATTGTTGACAACAATACTGTTGTGCCCCATCTGCTTCTCACACCTCAGGAAAAAAACCAAACATGAAAGAAACCAGAAGTGTGAATGAAGCTTCATGAAGGCGACACATTTCCTTATATCTTACTAAGTTCAGTATGTCAGCAAAGAGAATGGGAACAACAGGAAACATCCCCTCTTACTGCAGAACAGGATCTTTAATGCATCCACATATCAAAGGGCTATTTTCATGACCTGAAGTATTACACACCACTTCTGTATAATACCAGTTATTTGTCAAAGGTTAGTGTCCCCTTTCCTGTTCCACTCATCTGTACCCATCTGAGCAAATACCACTGCCTTTTCTGCCTGAATTCTAAGGAAAAGCAGAAAGCCAAAATCACATCAACATCCCACAGCACAAGCAAGATGCAGCCAACTAAGAACTCTGAGTCCATAGTTTGACTTCTTCCCTTTTCTGAAGGCCACTGAGAAGGAGCTCTTACCAGGAATATGCTCTCCCCCATACGTGATGTTAACATCATAATCTCCTGGAACATAAGGAACATACTCGGCACTGCAGCTCCCATCTTTGTTATCTTTACAGCTAATTTTAGATTCTGAAGGTCCTTCAACAGTTATTCCAAGGCCACCAATTCCTGCCCCTCTGCAAGACAGAAACACACATTGTTAGAATCACTTGCTTCTAAAGCAGCTTTGTAGCCTCCACATGCTCTGGCTGCATTTTCCTCGTTTTTGGAAATGTGGTATCCTGACTTCCCATGTTCAGCCTTCAGCATGTGCTGGCAGGCAAAGCTGTTCAGCACTACCTCACTCAAATTTTCCTAGAATATTCTCCACAGTAACTATCAATCCCTACTGTCAAATGTTTGCAAAGCAGAGTAGATGAGGTAGCACACACAGTCATCAGCTGGACACAGCTTGGCCTTTTTATAAATATTTGTACTGAGTTTAGTGTCCTGCATTGCATACAACACTACACTCCTTCCCCCTCAGATATTCCTTCAAGATCAAACAGGCCCCATCACCTGGTGACAACCGAAAAGGCATTTGGCTGATTTGTGAAAGCTTCTACAAGTCCAGGTCCTTCTGCCTTCACACGTGATGGATGGCAGCCCTCTGCAACATTCACTCTGAAGGGACTATTGGGCACAGGCACACCATCATACGTCACGCTGACTGTGTGGGGACCTGTTAAGAGAGAAACATCTCCTGAATTCCCTAAATATGCTCATCACTTAACATAATTCTGCAAGATGTTACAGACTTAAATGTCAGTGTATGGATAAGAGTTTCCTCTTGCATTTCACAAGACTTCACTAGTGTTTTGTAACTGAGATTCCATCTACACTGTTCTTCTCAAGACAAGTTACCGTAAAAGTCAGTTCTTCAAGTTAAAATAGAGCTACTTCCTGCAGAATCAGCTCCTCTACTGGCAGACCTCTTGCAAAGAAGCCAACAAGTTACTGGCAGACCTCAGGGGTTTGCCAAATCAAAGTGGCAGAAGAGCTGCTTGATCTTGGTTTTCCCCTTTTAAGTAAAAGAAAACAAGCCCCGAGGTTACCCTTTTCAAACGGCGTGTACTCCACTGAATATGTTCCATCGCTGTTGTCTTGGATGAGGCAGTCTGTTGGGGAGCCAGATGGGCTCGTGATCTGTGTCCTGATGTGGTCACCACCAGCCTTTGTTAAAGGTCGAGCATCCACAGTGAACTCAGTTGTAGCTTCTCGGAAGACATCTACAGGAAATATTTTGAAGAGTCACTTCAAGAAGTGCATTTATTCCAACAACAAAACATTTGGTGAAGCAGCATGATAAACAACTTGTTTGGGATCATGAGACTCCTGTCTGTCCAAGGATCACCATGGAAACATGCAAGGCTTTTACAACTTTCAATGCTCAGAATACTCAGAAAGGACTGCAAGTCCTACAAATCCTAATAACAGTTAGTCTCACCTTTTCCTTCAACTCCTGGCCCAAACACTTTAACTCTGCTTGTGTCCACAGCTGGCTCCACTTTGACCCGGGCTGGGAATTTAGGCACTTGCTCTCCTCCGTATCTCATCTTGATTGTGTACATGCCAGCTAAGAGTGGCACGTAGGTAATGACATAGGTCCCATCTTTGTTATCATCAATCTGGACCTCGGCTTTGGAACCAGTATCTGACACCATGTCCACCCGCAGGTCCCCGGGACCCGCCTCCGTGCAGTCAACATTCAGCAGCCCTGCCTCGCCCACTTTACCACGCTCCAGACCTGGGCCTGTGGCAATGACTTTAGAGACATCAAATGGCATTTCTATTTCTGCCTTAAAGGGTGAACCAGGAATGTGAACTTCTTCAAAGAGGATGTTTACAAAATATTCTCCAGGCTTCGTAGGCAGGTAGGAGACGGAGCAGGTTCCATCGCCATTGTCTGAACATTCAATTTTAGCTTCGCATGGGCCTTCTACTGTCAAACCCAAACCTCCAGTTCCTGCCCCTTTGGTATCTATTGTAAATTGGGCTGGTTTTCCAACAAGGCCCCCTCGAAGACCTGGACCATGAGCTTTTACCTGAAAGAGAATATGCAGTTGAGCTAAACGGCCTTTTCCGTGTTATTGCCAGAAGACTTCCTAGTTAGACATGCTTGTATGTGGGACTCTATTAATAGGCTCTTAAAAATACACAGAAGGCACTGTTTCCTTTGCCACTCAGCCCATTTTTACTGTAAAGCTGGTACTTCTCCCCCCAAAAGATTTCTAGGCAAGGATATTAATAATCTCACCATAGCTGTTTTTATATAGCCATGGGAAATAAAAGGTGGAAATGTTAAAATATTTGATGGCTGTACACATGTTTTCCTTGAAATACATTTCCTTAGAAAAATAGCATCTTAATACATCAGAGATGTTTATCAGACAGACTTCTATTAAATTAGGAGCAATACTTAGATTTGCCACACTATGCAGGATGCTTGCAATATCTTTGATTAGTTCAATGTTATTTTCAAATACAGTATTACAGGAACAAATTCTACAAGTCATGGAGGCTGCAAAAGGAATCACTCAGCACTCTGAGTAAGGATGTTCATGGGTATGTTTTGGCCAAGACCAAGCCAAATCTCATGCAATAGCCCATGATTCAGTTTTCAGGTATCAGGTATATTTGCTGTTACAGCCCTACACTGTTCTCTTACCTTGGAGGGGTCTGGAGGTAATGTGGCCTCCACAGTGTAGGGGCTCCCAGGGATTGGGTTGCCATCATAACTCACATCCACCACGTACAGTCCTTCTTCCCGTGGGATGTATTTTGCAGTGCTGCACTCCTTACCCAGAACTGGTTCCACCAGACATGGCACAGCTTTCCTCATAGGACTGGAAATATTAACCTCCAGTTTACCTTGCCCACCAGCTCCTTTGGTATCAATTACAAATTCCTGATCCTTCCCTACTTCCACTCCTGAAAAAGACAAAGCCCATATTACATTACTTACTTAATATTACTTAACAATGGTCCAAGGAATCTCCCACGTACATATCACTGAGGGAGCAGGTACTGGCAGAGCCCTCCTCAGTCTGCATTCCTCCACAGGCAAAAAATCCTCCCAAGTCAAACAAAAAAAGAAACCAACCAAAAACAAATGTTTTGTTTAATTGACACTACAAAGCTAAAGGGGAAAACAAGACTGTAAGGTGTGGTCTGACAATATCAGAGGCTCATTTCAGGAAAGTAACAATATTTCACAGCCTTCAGTTCTTCCACTTTTGGAAACCAAAAAGACTGTATGATTGACACTGTGCATTGTAACAGTTTGCTATGTTTGAACAGCCATCTAGACCTCAGGGAAACAGATTTCTCAGTGAGTGCTCAGCCTGGTGAAGCATCCAGCTCCATTCACCACAAAGGACCAAACCCCGAACACGTTTTCTACAAGTTACTACACAATCTTAGCAAAAAAGAAGAAAAAAAAAAAAAAAATCCAAACTGAAATTCAGTCCTCAAGAGGACCACCTAAATAAGGGTAGTCAAGTTACAAAGCTGGAGCTGGTTGATCCCCAGCTGTAGCAAGTTAAAAAGGAGATTGTTTTGCCTGCTCCTGTTCCAGCAGGACATGTTGGCTATCACCCAGACTCCAGAGACCCTTCAGAGGCTTCCAGCCCACAGGTACTTACTGTTTTCAAGTCCATTGACTCTAACTTTGCTTAGATCTAGAGGAGCAGCAACGCCCACCGTGAAAGGGCTTTTAGGGATAGGATCACCACCATAAGTTACCAAAATCTTCATTGGACCCTAGTTGGAGAATTTACATGTTAGCTCAGTTCCTCACTTCACATAGACACACCAATACCCAAGCAGTACATAACCACATCAACTAATCTATTTTATCTGGCCACAGCCAAATTTACTGGTTTACGGCCTCTAAAGCTCTCATGCCACTGCAGCCCTTCAAAGTACTAAAAGGTTTTTATTTAATATAGGAAGAGCAAAAAGGACAGTTGTCTCCAACATTTAATTAGACTATATTCAAGCTGCCTGGCAAAGCCTCCAGCTCAGGCTGGCTCCCACCGTCCCGGCGCTCAGACCCAACAGCTGAATGAATGTCCCACTGCTCCAGACCAGGTATCCCCTTCCACCACATGGAGAGGCCAAAGCTAAGACTGCAAAGAGGCCGTATTATTACAGCATCTGAAATACCAGGGGTTTAAGCTCTACAAGTCAGAAAGATTAATGCTCTTGTGTATTTTGGCTGGAATGCTGCACAGCCACAGCAAGCTCCAGCCCATGATGTGTGTTCCTTTTATTCTCTCCTACCGCAGTCCATATTTTAGCTATATTCACTGTTTGCTTACTTTTCATTCTTGGCTGGTTCTGCTCCCAAGTGAAATAATCATGGATGTTTCATGCAAGCTAGTGAATAGCTTCCACGATTATTTTTAGTTGTTTTTAGAAAACACACACATGGGTAGCTGTAGCAACACCACGAGATAGATAAGGCCAAATAAATAGCATTAAACCAAGGCTGCTCGGCAACTGACGCTGCCCCTCAGGAATTTAACTACCATCCTTCCCCTGCTCTGAAGAGTTCACAGTCTCATTCATAAGCTACTGCTTAGGAACCTGAGGAGGACAGGGTCCAGGAAAGACCTATGTACCTACAGCATGGAGGGACAACGAGGCTACTCTAATTACTGAGCAGTCTATTTTCTTCTGTTTTTAACTACTGCTCTCCTGTCACTGCTATCCACGAGCATCTCCTGTAAGCCCACAGCTGTTCCATGACCCATGGTACTTCTCCAGATGGAAGACCCAAGTGGAAAACCTGGTTTGGGCATCCTGGCTTCTTTCATCAGTGATTTTCAGGTGAAACACAGCAATCTGGTACTGCTCATGAACACATGGATTATAGAGGAGTGCTCCCTTCTGCATACCAGCCCTGACTAAACAAGCCAAAGCCTCTCCAAACAGGCATGCCAGCCACATCCTGAGATCATGCAACTGCTTTATCAAAAAGCAAACTCTGTGTTGCTTCCAAGAATTCTGAGCCAGCATTATCAGCTAAATAATACTGCAGTCTTCTTTATCAGGTCACTTTTACATAGCTCCATTCAAGGAAGCTGGGGAAGATGACCTAGTGTGCATTTGGTTGTTCAGAAGAACAAGAGCAGCAAAACACTTTAATCTCAGCACCAGAGCACTTACATCCTCAAAAATAAGAGATTTGTGCATTCTGGGGTTTAGTGGCCCTTTACAAACATACAAGTACAGCATAAGGAAAAATACTTCTAGTTATAAGGAGCTTCCATGTTCTGCTCTTTAATGGTGTTGTTAGAGAGGCACCAACTTCATCATTTGCCGACTGGGAACTAGTGCAGCATCACTCAAACTCTTCTTTTTGTCCCTGCTCTGGTTTGCACTCCAGCTCCTTTGACACCAGCAGCTCGCTGACAGGCAGCACACTACAATCCCAACTCTGCAGGACTGCAGCAGCTGGGGCAGCAGTCAGCTCCACTGTGGAGTCTGGGAAGGTTTGCCACCTTTCTTCTTCAACTGATAAGGTATGGAAGTATAAGAAGGAAGGTATGGAAGTATAAGAAGGTATGTGAGCTGTGTGCTACTGTGTCAGTATCTCTCTCTGCCATAGGAAAGAAAATAATGGCAAGCTATCAATAATTACATCAGAAAAACTGCATTACTGCTTTCCAACTCCCATTGTGCTGCAGGCATTAGGGATCCTGGGGAGCAGGATACTCTGGCAAGTTTATTCTGCTTTTTCCTCTGTACACAGGTACTAGGGAGGGAGGTCATTACACTACAGCAACATGAGTTGTTCACTCTTGTACTGACAGGATTTGGACCTACCTGCTGTATGGGCGTGTACTTAATAGTGTGGGAATAGTCATAGTTGTCAATGATATCCAGATCCATCACTGCCTCTCCTGGCGCTGAGCTGCTGAACTGCACATCCAGTGGTGCTTTTCCAGCTCCCTTTGTGAACACAGTGAAGTGTGTTGGTTTGCCATTTTCCACACCTGAAGAAAAACATCAATTCTAATTGACATACAGCTCACACAGAGAAACTCTTCTCAAGAAGCATTCAGTACCAATAAAGCCCAGTCAAGCAAAATACCAAGGCAAAGGCATTGCTTGCAACTGCCTGACACCCCACCCTGCTGCTGCATCTCAGCAATGCTCAGCCAGGCTGTGACCATACTGCAACAGCTCCTCATGATCCAGTACTGGTCACACTACATGACTCCAGCTCTCACCAGTTTTGTTCAGGCCAGGTCCTTCAGCTTTCACTTTGCTGGCATCATGCGAGGGGTCCACTTTAACTCTGAATGGGCTGGCAGGAATTTCCTGCAACAGAAACACAACTCCAAAAATTACCAGGTCACTCCTCACTAGCCAAAATTAAACAGATAATAATTTTAAGATAATTCTGGTCCAATTCCAGCATCTTGAGTAAAATTGCACCTCACTTAAACATGGCCTGAGTAGTACAATTTAACATATAGTGCAAAGTTAACAGCCAGAAGTTTGTCTCTGTTTTTATTTTTAAGGAAAACCTTTTTTCCCTATTTTCCTTGAAAAGTCACTTAGGTTTTTTAACTTTAAGAAGGCAGCTTGCCCATAATAAGAACATACTCATTATGTCAGCCCAACACATTATAGAAACTTTAGTGTCCCCAACCAACTCCTCTCACTTGCATACATGCAAGTATTATGAAAGAAGTTTCCGTTTTTACACTGTTATAGAAACAGTGACCAAACCAAGTGCATGTGAGCTGAGGTGGAAAGAGCCAGTTGTGAACTGGCAAATGCATTGTGATCAAAGAGAAGATAAACAGATTCTTGAAACATCAGGCTGCAAAACAAAGATTACAAACCTCTCCTGCAAAAAGCACTTTAATAGTGTAGCGCCCAGCGGCAGGTGGTGAGTATTTCACTGTGAATGTATCGTTAGCATTGTGGATGATGTCAAAATCTATGTCCTCTTCCTCACTGCTGACCACACGAGCATCACACTTAATTCCAACACTGACATCACCTAGGAAAATCAAGTGGAGATTTTGCTACTGGACAGCACAGACATTGTCAGCCAAACAGCCAAGACCATTCCCATTTCTAGCTGAGTCACCATTCTAACTAATGTAGCAGATCAGATCACAATTCACTGCAATGTTCTGCTTCCCAAGGTTTTTCCACTAAATAAGGAAAACCAGCATGGAACAGCACATTATCCCCTCCTTGCATGACTTGTGATTCTGATACCACAGAACAGCCCAGCCTGCTTTTACCTTCTCCTGCATCCGTGCAGTCCACAGTGAAGTGGGTCGGCTCGCTTGCTTTCAGGCCAGTTCTCTCCACGCCAGGTCCGAACACTTTGACTTTCTGAGGATGACTCCCTTGACCTATAAGGACCTACACAAATTCACAAGGGTCACAATCACACATCTCTGTCACACTTGAGATCACAGCCAAGTCAGAGCATTGCTCGGGGAGGAGCTACAGGATAACAGACACAAATCTCCCAGGCTGCAGCTGGGCTGATAGGAGACCACCTCATGAGCTTGTAAAAACAGGAAGATTTATAGAAGTGGATAGATTTCTAAAAAAATGAAGCAGAAGGGCACACCTCCTTGAAGTTCACAGAAGGGTTTTATCATCCTAGTTGTACTAACAAGCAGTTGTGAGCACCAACGTCCTATTTGGCTAGAACTAAGAACTATTCATCTCTGTACTTACCCTAAATGGGCTATTGGGCACATTGGCTCCTCCCCAGACAATGGAAATTGTATGTTTGATTGGTTTAACTGGCACATAGGAGCAGGCAAACACACCATCAGGCTTGCTCTTCATCTGGATCTCAATAGGGTTTCCTTCTCCATCCTAAAAAGCAATAATACAAGTAGAAGATTCAGGTACTTCAGAAATGTTTGCATAATTTGAACAGCTGAAGGCTGTTCCAAAATGTGTCAGGTTTTTTTTTTCCAGAACTGCAGCTTAGAAATACTCAAGAAACATGCAATTTATGCTCCTGTAAGTCTTCCTCATCTAACACTTGCTCATTCATACACCATCCTACAACACATAGAAAATCCACAGGCTCAGAGACACTTCAGTGCTTCCAAATGACAACTCAAGGAAATTACACCTTGCTTTGATGAGGAGACTCCAAGTAAGGAAACAAAGCCATGTACTTCATACACTTCAGAGCAGTTACTTTGTCTTCAGTTGTTGCCTGACTACATTACACAAATCAAAGCACAGAGCTTTGACTGAATTACACATGCCCAGAATTAAGTGGTGCGTGAGTAGAAATACTTAAGGCATTTTTCTAAACAGTATTAAAGCCCTTTTGCTGCAGTTTCACACAGCTGCCTTTGGGTTTTTACCTGTGCATACATCTTCAGAGGTGCTTTCCCAGCATCCTTGGTTTCAACTGTGAACTCAGCAGGATTGTTCACTATACAGCCAGTCCTCTCCAAGCCTGGGCCATAAGCTTTCACCTAAAAGAGCAACTCAAGAGTATTAGCTTGCAGTTCAGAAAGAGAAACAAAACTAGAGTGATTTATGTATGAAGACCTGCCCCCTCCACAAACCCCATGAAGCATGCAATACTACTTCAGCAAGTTTTCATTACATTAAATCAAAACCACAACAGTGTTATTAGAAAAAGCTGGGGAATATCTGGCTGGGTAATATCTTGGCAAATTCAGAGCTTTAAGCAGAGGCAGCTTAAGAGTCTGCTACCAGAATCTTTTAGAAACATCTCTACTGTAGTTACATCAGACATGCTAGGCCGTGAGTGAACTCCTATGCCTCACCTTATCCGGGTTGAAGTCTCCTGAAGCTGGTCGAATGAAGGCCATGTAAGGGCTGTCTTTTATGTCCTCATCATCACACATGATGTGCACAGCATATTCACCTGGCTCTTTGGGCCAATACTTCACATCACATGAGCCATCGTTCTTGTCATCACACTCAATTTTAGCCTGAGAAGGGCCTTCTATTGCAAATCCTGAAAAAGGAACAAGTAGGTTCCTCATGTTAGGTTTGTGGTAATTTAACACCACTTCCACAAATAGCTTTTTGTTAGCCCTAACCATGCCTGATCTCTCAGTCACCCTTCTTCAGCAACACAGGAGATAATCTATCATCTATCATTCCCTTCTGGATCTCATCCCACAAAACCACAGATTAACACTCTCCATCACATCCACTCCTGTCTCTAGGACTTGCCTTTGACACTCTGATAGACAATATCTTACAGACATGTTTTTTTTTACTGTTGGGAAACCTATTGTTTCTTATGAGTTCGCTGCTAGCATTGCAAGCTACAAATATTTCAGGGAAACAAAGTCAAGTAACATACCAAGAGAGCCAACTTCTGTGCCAATGGACTCGACCACAAAGTCGGCCGACTTGCCCACAACTCCCTCGTGCAGTCCTGGCCCCCAGGCTCGCACTTTCTGAGGACCTGCTTCATGACCCACCTGAACTTCAAAGGGGCTACCAGAGAAAAACAAAGCATGGTATTAGAAATAGGGACAAATACAGCATCTATGTTTTTCCCCAGGCATTTTAATAAGGCTTTACACTGGATTTTCCAAATTAATAGATGCTACCATGTGGTAGCACAGTGCCCAGCAGTGTCTTTCTAGCAGAAAGGTCATCCAACCTGTCACCATCTTCCACCACAAATCTTGAGTGTCAAATACTTGCTCTGCTTGCTATCATTGTGGACACTGAAATAACAGATTCCTCCAAAATCTTGCAGCAAAGTCCAAACTGCATGATCCACCATTTATTAGGTTTTTTACTTGTGATTTTGTGTTAGAAAGACTGATGCAAATCACCCTTCAGAACTTTGTCAAGTTGCTGCAGTCTGAAAACAGGCTGTTAAAAATAAAAGTTACAACAACAATTTCCCACTAACTTGTTTCCCCAGTACTTCTTCAAAGGTCAGTGTTGCTTTAAAAGCTCACCAACTACACAACCAACTGAAGGGCACAAAAATGCCCACAAAGCTATTTTTCACTCACCTTTTTGGGATGTTTTGCCCGCCCCATGTAATTGTGACAACGTACTTTCCTGGTGTGGCTGGATAATATTCAAATGCATATATACCATCCATAAAGCCTTTTTGTTTCACCAGCTCCTCCAAGCCCTCTGTTGAAAGATCAGTTCAGCATTGAACTTAACAGTTTCCATCCTGCTTTCAATTACTCAGACAAGTTCATGTTTTCTAGTATTTATTTTAGCTTGCAAGAATAAATTTCTTCCACCAGAAAAAAAAAAAGGTCAGGTTATAAGGGAAGTTAGTTCTAGCTGCCCTCTAGGACAAAGACAGCAAACACTTCCAGAAGAAATACAGCAGAAAGTATTTTAAGTTACCAGACTTAATAAGTTCCCTTGTGTTTTATTTTCTTAGTCTGCAGTATGATGTGTGTCATATGTTAAAACAAAAAAGCTTAACATTTGTCAGACTTTGTAACCACAAGTATGCAGGGAATGCCTACTTTTCATTTTCTTCAAGATGAAGAATTTAGGGAGAAAAGCTTAATACGCTAAAATTTACATTGATACGTCTGTTGCTTTTTCCCCCCCAGCCTCACAAAGCCCCACAGTCAGAGCTCTGTGTGTGTGTGTGGAGGAGGTGAAGGCAATACAATGCACCTTTGAATGCTGCCCCAGGTGGGGGGAGGAGGAGAGCTCAGAGTACCACACAGGGACTGCTGCTGGCAGCCACATGAGCCAGTGGCCCCTGTGCTCCCATCCTCCCAGCCTGCCAGGCAGAGGATCACATCCAGAGCTCAGGACCAAGGGATCTGGGATGGATCCTCACAGATGGTCTCTGTCAGCCTATGGGCTCCTTTCCTCCTCTGCTTGTGTGCCCAAGCAGCTACTGCCACCAGGAATACTGCTCTGAGCCATTCCCAGTTTCATGAGAGCAGGACTTCCATCCTGCCAGAGATCCTGGTGTGTGACTTGCTTCCACAGACTGGATGAAGATACAGTGAGTACTCATAAAGCTTGGAGGCCACAGCAGGCAGATGCATGGATTTCCTCAGTTTTGCTAACTGATGCATTAAAATGGAAAGAACTAAAACCAGGTATCATCTTACCCAGCCCTGCAGATCAAAACCTCCCCAACAGACACAAAGTACCAACAAACCCTTCTGAAATCTGGCTTTTTATACAGATCCCATCAGTTCCATCAGGACACCATCTTATTGCTCTTCCTTTTCCCAGGCTCTGCTCCTCCCCCTTCTCCAAAACACATGCACAGCACAGATTCACCCCAGTACTCACTCGGTCCCTTTATAGTCACTCCAAGATCTCCACTCCCTGCTGCTCTTGTATCCACCTTGAAGTCAGCTGTCTCCCTGATACGGATGCCCTTGGGCTGCAGACCTCGACCAGTGGCACGACATGCGTTGGGGTTGCAGGCTGCAAGACAACTTCAGGCATTACTACTGTCTCTGATCTCAGCATACAGGTAGCCTAGCCAGCCTGGGACAACCTTTAGTTTAATGTTGACTCAGGGCAACCACAGCTTAGCTTTCAGCACAGGTTATAGCATCAAGGCAGACAGACATGAGTCTGCCCAGCTGCTGTCTGTGCCTCCTGGCTTTCAGGCAGCTGGGCAGTCAGTGCAGCCAGGCAACACTGACCCCCTCCAAGACCATTTTTTAGAATGACTGCAGACACTAAAGCCCTGCTGCTTTCCAATTCAATGCCAGTTATCAATACAAGACTTTTACACAGCTATCACATAGAATGTTTACCACAGATACAACCTTCCTGATGTCTTTCTCGTTGAGGCCCACCGCAGTGTGGGGTGAAGGGTCCCTTTTGCAGATAAGCCCCAGTGAACAGTATTATTCTGCTGGTCTTTCAGAAGCACATGACTGGGATAACTGCTATTAGCAAAGCTGAGTTTTGCCTGTGCTTCGTTAAAAGATGTCACATCAAACCCCTCCTGCTTGTCACAGTTCACACTTTCACAGAAGCAAAGTCACCAAGCCTCTGCAGACTGAGGCAGGGTGAGGCAGGAGGGTTACACATGGCTTAGGCTTATCTTGGCCTCTTTACTCCAAGCACTTCTCTGGGCCTGCAGAGCGGCTACAGAAATTACACACACTTAGGAATAGTTTTCATTACACAATCCCAGCTGTCATGAGGTTTTTAACACCAGAGACCTGAGAGGTTTGAAGAGACTTACAAACAACCACAGCTCCCCAGCACTGTAAACCAAACACGCATTTTCCCCAAGCACGCCGTGCTTACAGCAGGAGCACAAGTCTGCCAAGCAGCTTGCTAGGTTTTCAATCGTTATACAATGGCTTACAGGTTTTCCCCTCATCCTGCAGCAGCCAACATCGCCCCGTGTCCTACACCAGACGGTGTGAGTGAGGATTGTGTGCCATCTGCCAGCTCTGAAAGCTCAGTGGGAACACAGGAGTGTGGCTGACGTGGAGTGGGAACAGCTTGCAGAGCACTTACACAGCTGCATCAGACAGCTTGTGGTTAAGCCAGTTTCACTGACTGGGTCACACAAAGCTTCAGTTCACTTGCAACTTTCCTCCCCAACCCCAACAAAACCAAAAATCCTTTTGGCTGGGACAAGCTGCAGGCTAGAAGCTTACAAAAAGCAAACATGACAGAGCATCCTGCACACCTCTTACCAACTATGAAGCCATTAGCAGTGAAGTCCAAAATTCCACAAATGGAGGGTAGCTCAGGAGAGATGAGCAGAGATCTAAAAGCATAGGAGCACGTAAGGATGGAACAGAAAGCAAATTAGGTGTCCGTTAAGGAAGAAAACAGTAAATATAGTCATTTGAGGAACAAGGGTGGAAAACAGCAAGACACTGCATAGCTGCATAAATTACTCAAAAAAATTCAAAGGTCAGCTTAACATTTGTAAGTCTAGGCAGAAAGGAAACTAGCAACAAAAGCCATATTACTGTTAGAGAGCACTGGTTTACCCTGAGAGTACTCAGGTGACCCACTGAAACAGGACCAAGATGTTGAAAGGTACAGAGAATATAAAAGGCATGATCCAAGCACATTCTGTGATCACATCAAAAGAGAAAAGTGGCCATCTACATTTATATGTATTTCTAAAAAACATACCCTCTCCAATGAGAACAGTGCAAGGAGTTTTGGGAATTGCCTCCCCAGCAAAAGTCACTTTGACAATGTGAGGACCAGCTTGAACAGGTTTATAGGTGCAGCGGTAGACTTGGTTGCCTTTGTCTTCCACTACAACTTCAGCAAGGCTTCTCCCCTGAGGATCCTCCACTTCCACAATCACATCACCCACACCAGCACCTGCAAAGGAAACAAGCCCAGCTGAGCCTTGGCTTCCCCACCAGCAACAAGCAACCTGTTTCAGACTACCACCAGCTATCTGGGCTCAGCCAGCCATCCTCTGCTGCCAATTCTAGGCACAGCCTCTGAGTTCAGCTTTTGCTGACAGCAATCAAAGATTTGAGCAGGGAGTGGCAAGACAGCATGGTGGCATTCCATGATGTCAAACTGACAGGGCTCTGCTGCTCCAGCCTCAGGTTTTCACAACATAGTACTGAATATACATATAGCCTGGTCACCCTATGGATATCGCCCTGTAGCACCTTTATCACAGATCAGCCCACAGCTTTACCAGTCAGTTCAATCTCTCAGGTTTTGAAGTGGTTTAGATTAAGAGATTGGATAAATGAATGCTGGTCTGACAAGGATCCTCTCTGCTGGACTATATGTATTCACTTTTGTTCAGACACCTGCTCCTCTCACATCTTATTCAAACTCATCATACAACAAAAACAGTTTTCTCTACACTTTCAGAGGCCAGACATGTCTTTACATGATTCAGCTCACTCCCTCTCCCAATTAGAGGCTGAACATAATACTTCCCTCACTACAACCACATTTAATTTTATTCCTAAACTCCCTCAGGCAGAAGGCAATTTCAAATATGCTGCTCAGCATATTTTGGTGTTTAAATGCTACAAGTAACTGCCCTCAGTAGTTTCACATTGTTCTAAATGAATTAACATTTGTAGCATCTTATTAACTCATTCCTCTAGGCTACAGCATTGGCCTAATAGCAGGTAAGAAATAATGTGATGGAGATGCCCTAATGAAGATAGTAGCCCTCTAATAATTACAATAGAGGTTCAAACCAGTTCATCATTGAAGTATGAACTCAAAGTAGCACTGCAGCAGGTTCTTTCTGCAGAGCTAAATATAGAACACACAGTTTACCCTTCACATTTATGTTCAACATGTCATATTCCTGTTTAAAATGAGTTGGAGAAAGAAACCAGCCAGGAACTTGACTACTGCCATCCAGCAAATTCATGACAAATTTCTGGGTCAGGCTTAGCACCCTCTTGCCCCAGCTCAGCTCTGCACTTCAAATATTTCATACTCAGCTGAAGCCTTCTGAGCAGCCTGGTTGTTATTTCACCTATGAGCTTGATGGGGCTACAAATCCTCATCCACTTTTCAGCTTTTTTATTTCTCCAAGGCCTTAGGTTCTCATATTTGAGGAAACTGCAGGATTTCCATCATCACTCATCCTGCTTACCTGCTGTGTAGAGGTCAAAATAGGTAGGTTTATTAGCAATGTTCCCTGCTGCCTCCAGTCCTGGTCCCTTTGCTGTCACTTTGCTTGCATCTCCCTGGGCTTTGTCAACATTCACTTCAAATGGGCTCTTCGAGATGTGCTGCCCAGCAAACAGGACTGAAACCTACAGACAGACAGCAGGATCAAGCATCTGCATTTCTACACAAAGATCTCCCTCAGAGGTGAGGGACCATCCATCCCACAAGCCTCATCGCATCCATGCTAACTGCTGGCCACCTTCTTAAAGTTCTGTTGATTACAGAGTCAGGCACACCAGCACGGAAGCTGGAATCAGAATGTGCCAATACAAGGTGGATCTCCATCCAGCAATAAAGTGGCAGCAGAAGTTGCATTTTATCTTTCAGGATAAAAGATAACCTTAAGAGACACCTTATAGAAACAATTGTTTTCATCTGTGTCTCTGACAACCCACAAAACTGGCTTTATGAGTTGCACAAAGTGGCCCAACTATAGCACTTGATACCCAAACACAAATGCACTCTCTCCCAACACACACTTCTTTCCCCCTTGAGAAGGGAGCAGCCCAAAGACCAGATGGAGAACTAAGGCCACATCAATTTAACTTTTCTTCAGGATGCCTGACGTGGCTTTTACCCATCAGTGAACAGGGAGCCCTCAGGGGCTCACATTAACAACCAGCAGAGCAGCATGTCTAGCAAGAGAATACTGGTTATTGACACAAAACCCACCTTGTGAGGTCCAGTAACCCTTGGAACATACTGTACTGAGTAGGTCTTGTTTTTGTCACTGGACGGCGTTATCTTCGCCTAGGAGAGACAACACATCCATCATCAAGCTGTGCCTACGCACGCCAGCTGAACTCTTCACTGATATTGCAATCTGTTTCCAGAGTCAGCAATGTTAGATGCTTGCTGCTGTGAGAGCAGGGATCCTTGCTATCCCCCTCTTCTCACATGAAAAAAATCCCATTCGTTTTGTCTTTACAAAAGAGGAAGCCTCTCCCCTCCCCAGCCCTTTTCTTTGCTGTTAATTGCTCTATCGAGGCAGGCCAAAAATGAGGAGACAGTAAGTCCAATGTACAGCTGTATTTTTCTGGAATGCTGTAACATGATCAAGTGGAACACTTGGATGAGAAGTTTCTATAAACATTAAAACCAGCATTTTAACTCAAAATGATTCATGGGATCTAAATAGTTGCTTTAGCCATTCTTGCAGAATGAGTAAATGCAGACAGTGATTTAGTGATGTATGTTATCTAAAAGCAGGTCAGAGTGTACTTGGCCAGTCAAGCTAAAGCTCTGTAACTACTGGACACTGAAGCTGTGTTGCTTAGTTCTAGGTAGTAACTTTTTTCCAAGGCAATTATGAAGAAAAGCTTGAAGCCTCTTGCACTTTAGATAAATGGTATTTTGCACTTTCTTTTTAGATTACTTATTTGTTAAGAACTCATTTGCGAAAGATGAAGATTACCGCAAAAACGACAGCATTCAGACCAATTTGACTTCTCCATACAAGACACTTAACATACATACCTCCTCTCTGTTTCCTTCTGGATCTTCTATGAAGACCATCAGGTCACCCTGCCCAGCACTGATGGTGTCCACTGTAAAGATGGCAGGCTGCTTCACCATGTTCCCATGAGGTTCAATCCCTGTGAGACAGATACAGAACAGCACATTAGCTGCTGCCACAAAACCTGGAGGACAGTTTGGAGGCTACCCGAAGGCTGTCCAACCCACTCTCCCTTGCAAGCCATCAGAATCAGTTTCCCCAGACTCCTGCACGTCATGTATTTACTCTCTGCCCAGAGCATGATGCTCACAATAAGGCCTTCTCCTACAATTTAAAAATACAAGCATTTTTTAAAATTGGTTTAATCATCGGCACTCAACTCATCTTACAGTCTCTGACTGAGTCAGGAACCCAGCTGCTATCTGGATTCAGGTGAAAGCAAGTTTACCCTGGCAGGTAATGAAGGTCACCCCCGCTGCTGGCAAGTGCAGAGCTGATGCTGACAGCAAGTGGGATATGTGCATTAGCTGCTCTTTAGGAGCTGCTCTGTTTCACACAGCTAAATGTTTAAGTGTGTTGCACCACAGGACAGGTGACTAGAGAGGCAGGAGAGAAATTTTGGGAAACCTTTAGGTGAAGGCATTATCCTAGAGCCAAGAGTGAAAGACTTACTTTAAGCAAGATAATTTTTACCTGTACTGCCCTATCTTACTCCATTTTCAAAACCCAGCAATACAGACACTGCTCAGATTTACTATTCTTTGAAATCTGCTCAGACTACCTGGCCAGAGTGTACACTGTATAAGTGGCATGCAGGAACCTCTTAAAACCATAAAAATCTTGCTATTCAGTGTGATTTCCACTTAACTTTTAATCAGTTTCCTTATTCCCCAGCACAGGGCCTGCTACAGCATGCATTTACCAGCATGGTTTCATCATCTCCCTGTACATAGTCCCAGGTCATGGCATCTGTCATGGTGGTGTCAGACTGAGTGGGTGGAAGAACTTCCCAAAGTTGCTGATTCCAGACTAGCCCAAACATATACCCTTCCATCCAAGGCAATTACTCCTTGGCTGATTCATAAAACCGTGGGCACTACTGCTCCATAGCACAATTAGTGGAAAGAGCAATGTCTGATAGATTATAAAGGAAGTGGTTGTGAACAACAGAATTCCTGAACTTGTTTATCTTCAGAAAACAGTAACTTGAGAGTAATGCAAGGAAGATCATGTTTTTTCTAGGAAATCTGAACATTCTGATAAGGTGTTAACAATTGACATATTCATTCTTTCAAACTAAGCCCTACATTATCATCCAGCTGAAACTGCTATGAATTTGCTCTGTGTCTCTCCAGTCCATCCCACAAGCATTAGGATATGGTATCCAAGTTAACTATCCTGCCTTCTGCAAGCACAAGGAGAAGGATTGGTTGTCCTCCTCTGAAGACAATTTCAGCCAGGACATCCTTAGTTACAAGACTTTCTTAGCCAACACTTCATCTTCTAGATTTTACTGTCTGATCAGTGGTCTGCTTTGGATGGCTAAATGAGAACTCCTAGTGGACCACAGATGACCTGCACAAGTCTGTACATCCCCTCTGCAGGCTCATTTCACACCAGCTCTACACATGGCTGTCCTCAGCACAAACCCCCACAGTGCTCACAGTGGTGTGCTACAGCTAAGACTCTTACTGAGAGGTTATGAAGAGCTTACATGAAAAAGGGTAATAAAAAGATCTAAGATTGACCCACTTGGCACTTGACAGTCATCTTTTTCTGGAAGCACAAAAACCTGTTTCTCACCTGTCCAAAAGACCCTGCTCAGTCGAGGACTGAGCCCCTTGCTGCTGGAGTCACCTTCCAGTTCTGACATATCTTAGCAGTTAGAATTATCAGTTAGTATATTTAGTGACTTTGTTTTGGCAATTAACTTCAGGAAAACATCAATCTTTCAAGAAGAGCCACTCACTCTAAAGTAATTTCCATTACAATGGCTCCAGAGCAGAACACAACAGTTATATGAAATTATCAATTTAAAAGGTCAGCTAAAAACAAGAATGCCTATATAGACCTGCAGTTGCATGAGTATCTATGGACAATCAGCAAATTCGGCCTTCAGTCCTTCCAATCAATAAATAAGACCTTTCCAACAAAGGCTCAGCATTATTTAATGTCTCAAGGGCTACCAACCCATCTTTGTACACGTGCAAAATATTCAACACTACCAATCAATTCAAGTAAGTAATTTAGAATTATTCCACTCTAACATACATCAAGCCTGGGAAATGGAAAACTGTCTCTACAGAGAGCCTGCTCAGAGAGACAGTGAGGCGATGAGGTTTTTCTTCTTTTAAGGAGTGCTTTATCACAAGATGCATTCACTCCTAGATCATCACCCATCAGCAGCAATGCTGCTGGCCTGAATTCCACACCAAGGTTGTTTTAGCCCCATAGCATGGTACTTCTTTGAGCTGTGGATGGGAGGCTGGCAGCTTGCAGAACAGGTTCAGACTGGGGAATTTACATGTTAGAACTAGGAGTGCCTTTTGGACTATATCCATGCATTTCTGAAACCAGGCACCACACCAAGAGTATACAAGTGAAACTTTGAAGTCAGTTAGTTACAGTAGGTCTGAAGTTCAACATAAGCAGAAAACCCCACCCAGCTTTCTGAAGAGTTACTGCTTCACGCAGCTTCAGCTCACCAAGTCCTTACCTCTGCCATAAGCCCTTGCTTTCTTTGGATTCAGTTTGGGTTTTAAAGGAGCTCCTGGTTTCAGCTTGGCTTTGGGGAACTGGGACAGGTAAGTCATCACAGAGTGCTCATCCACATCAGGGTGGATAATTTCTTCAGGGGTAATAACCTGAAAGACAGTGCAATTAAGTATATTGTACCAGTGCTTGGTTACCATGTGTCAACACAGAAACAGAACTATGAGAGACTTAGATTTCAAAACTCCCACATGCTAATGGGATTTCTCACATTTATTTTCCCGTTGATACACACAACATCATTTATTATCTCAGGCAAGAAAATCAAGAAGCTCATTATTGTCCCAGTGCGGTTTGGGGGCTTTTTGTGCCTTGATTACTAGGGGTTCTCAGGAGACTGTAATAAGCTTAATGGTATCAAGGCAAGACAACATTAGTTACGTTCCCCTTGAAAAGTGACACAGGGATGATTGATGCTGAAAAAGTTAGTAATTCATATCCTATATGCTGCAGCTCTGAACTGCCAGGTTTGCAGAGTCAAACTTGTGAGCAGCCTCTTCTCCTGTTTCCACAACACAAGCTGCTTCAGAGACTTCTAGAGTTATGTCCAACTTTATCAGAATGAAAATAATCCAGTTTGTAAATACACTGCTCTCTGTTTGAACATTATCATCGCAGGTGATTTCCTAAGCCAGTAAGTTTTTCTTCTGTGGAATTCAATGCAGCAAAAGAAACTCACTCCATGGACTAACAGATCAGGCACCACCACATAGGCCCTTTCCTCCTACCTTATATGCTGCAACAGCAGCTGTCTTCAGCAGAGACACCTACACAGAATCTTACAACCAGACCTCTGAAATGTAATAGTGTTTCATTACAGTGCACCCTTTCTCAGGCAACTCTACATGAGTTAACAGTAACTTTTCAAAGCATCCAAGCAACTTCACCTGCTTTCCTCAATTTAAACCCCAGTTAGTCACATGGCCAAAGCTGGCCACAGGCAGCCCATGTGTTGGTGGCCTTACCTGCGGCACACCCAGCCAGTCATCCGCCTGCTGCATGGCTTCCCGAGCATTGTCCACGGGCTTCTTCGGGTCCCAGGTCTCCCAGTCAGGGCACAAACCTGCAGGCATATTTCAGTTGTTGTGAGTTATCTGCCAAGGTGCTTCCCTAGCTGAAGAAACCAAGTATAAACTCCACACCCCCTTGCATTACACTGCTTTGCAGAAAGACATTCAGGGCTTTGTAGAAGTAACCAAAACAAGACAAGCACATGCTGCTCACTGAAACAACTCTAAGACAACAATCAAGTGTAGAGTCATAGAATGGTTTAGGCTGGAAGGAATCTTTAAAGGTCATCTAGACTGAATCCCCCTGCAATGAGCAGTGACATCTTCAACAGAGCCCTGTGCAACTTGACCTTGAATGTTTCCAGGGGGAATGGGACATCTACCATCTCTCTGGGTAACTTGTGCAAGATACCACTCTAAATTTAGCACAAATACATCTACCATCCTTTATGTTTCACTGGTTCTCTTGCAGCATATTTGGTGAAGAAAATTTCAACCGCTTGCCACAGCAGCCCAGATTGCATCACATGAGCACCAGCAATCCACTAGCAAGGCTGCTTTATAAGATGAGGAAATTTTGCCTTTTTCACACTCTGTCAAATTATTTGCCTTAAGCAGCTCAGTCTCAGCTTGCTAAACACTGAAGTTTCAGTTAGTGTGCAGCTTCTGGCTGCTCTGTGCTCCCTCTGCAATCCTATTTCAGGAGAACACATGAAGTCTCCCACTGCACCCTGAAGTTGAAAGGTTGTTGGCACTTGTCGTGGGAACAATCCTTTCTTCCATTTAGGAGCCAGCATTTGTGCCTTTGTCCCTTGCACCCACTACAAAGCTTAGAGTGGCGCCTCCCATAATGCAATCACACATTCTGCTACAGGCCAGAATTTCTCTTGGCCAAGAAGTTTACAACTTGCTGCTTCCTGCAGCTGGTCTCTTTGCACTCTTTTGGTTTTCTTGAAAGCCTCATTCCAGTCTCAAGCTCAGCAGTGAAAACCTCCTCCCATAGGAAGAGCAGCCACAAGGATAACAAGCAAGGAAAACACTGGCCATCAGAACAAAGGACTTACCTGGAGCACAGCTGTCAACAAGAGCACCCAGTGCTTTGCCATCCTGCCAGTTCTGATTAAAGTTTGTGATTGGCAAATAAGGAATTTTGTTCTGGATCCAGCCCAGCAGCCTCTGCTTAGGGGTCTGCTTCTTTGCATCATCATCACCTTCATCCTCCCACACTGGCATAGAAATGGAGTAGTGAAGGATAAGGGTCCATATCAGGCCCAGGATCAGCTTCAGGTTTCCATCAACTATGGCTTTACTATCTGGAAGACAAAAGACATACAATTGATTATTTGCCATTCTGAAGAAAAGAGGTATGTTTTTAAAACAATGTGCCTGCACTCATGCACAGGTAATCAAGGGCAAGAAAACTGACCCAGGCCACTGCAGGCATTTGTTCAGGTAGAGACATCATTCCTCACAGGAAACCTTAGACAGGACAAAAAGAGAGGAGTCAAAGGACTCAGTGCTCTCCAGTTATCACTTGCCCTTCAACTTTACGATCTTAGCTTAGGAGAAGTGGTAGTTTAAGATCTCTGGTAGTTTGATTTCAATAAGTACCACCTGGTATTTTGTAATGGCATTTGTATCTTATGAAAAAAAGCCAAACAGCATGTGATGGAGGTCAAAAAACCAGCATCCCAATAGACATGATACACTCCAGGACATAGATAAAAAAAGCATTTAGGAAACAGCATTTATATACAGAAACATGTCTCCCACATACATCAATAATTTGCCTTAAAAATGGTAGGGAAGAAAATAAAGTGCTACTATGTAGTGCAGACAAGCAAATGCAGAGTTTGGAATTGGTGTGAATATATCAAGACTTCTGTATGATCAGCAAAGCGGGCAGTAGAGGTCCATGGATGATCCTTTTCACCATCACACAAGACATCAACCCTACACACTACAAATTCAGAGTTACAGAAAAGAATGCAGAGTTACAAAAAGATTTGACTTTTCCATATTATGCTCCAGCTTAAGAAAAATTTGTCACCAGAGTGGCCAGGTTGCTGTTCTGCTTTGAAACTCACCATGGAGATAAGTCTAAGGCTGCTGGGAATCAGATGAGATTTTTGTAAGCAATGTCTGTGGGGGCAAGATGCCTTTCTGCATCAGTTTGGCCTTTTGAGAATTCACGTGCAAGTTACTTTAGTTTTAATGAGTCACAGATTGGATGTCCTCTGCTATAATCAGCACTGTTACTTTTGCTTTATTGATTTTTCCCTTATTATCCCTTATTAAACTTAAAATTTTGAGGAGTGGGCTTTGTTTCTCACACCTCACTCCCTCTGAGCTCGTAGTTGTTACTCAGGTTGTATTACACCATTAACAGCTCCAGTTTTATCAAGCTCACCCAAACCAAGCTTTTCTGCAATGTTTCAGGATGCTTAGCCTGACAGTTCCTCTTATGCACAGCAGAATAACAAATTCAAATGCGGTTACAGCACCGCATTTTTCAGTTCTTTCCTCCATTTCAAGTGCAAACTATTACAGAAATCCCTTTCCAGTGAACAGAAGTTACAAGTGACCTGGAAGCTTTTGTCTACTCTCCAGTTCCTGGAGCAGATGCTGAAGTAAAGACAATTACAGCTGTATAAACTCCCTTTCATGCCACCAGAATTACTGTAGAGGAATCTTGCAGAGTACTACCTAGCAGAGTAAAAGTGCTCTGTAACTGGACTGCATTCTCCAGTTCACACTCAGAGTGTTAAAGTCTTGGAGGCAAAGTCCTCCCAGGTGACCCTCCCTGTGCCCAAACTCACTGGGCATGCCTTACCTGCTCCTCTTCAGCTGTAGAGACCACAGCAGCAACACAGCACCATCTTATCAATGCAAAAAGATCTACTAACTTTCAAAACAAGTGCTTATACAGAATAGTGACCAAGAACAGTAATCACCCTTTAACCTAATGCTCAGGCAAAGCGGTTAATATTTACGTGGTTTCACAATAGAGCAGTATGTCCTAAAGAGATAATACTGTAACTTCAGACCTTGAATGGCATTCAGACTTTCTGAGTAGTTAGTGTCTGGTTTCTACTCAGATTTTATTCGTATCAGATTTTTTAACACCAGTTTTGACTAATCTGACAGGATTACGATACGTGTCTGCCACTTGACTGTTCGCTGCTGATTACACATACAGTCCAAGATACACAAAAGATATGGGGTGATTAAGCCCTACTGCGTTTTAATTACAGGTTCCAAGGTAAAAGTCTACATCACATAAACAGTGGGTCTCCTAGCAACAACTAAACAAGCCCTAGCTACTCGTTTCTGTCCTCCTTCCAGCTAGCTGCAAACTGGTCAGTGCCTTCCCTCCCCATGCGCCAGCAGCTCCTTCATCCCACTCCATGGCACAACCACCAGGTCACACTGTGGTGCAGGAGCACACCAATGGCCAGCCCAGCTCTGCTCCAGAAATGCCTCCAAGCCTCAGTTTCAGATTTATATCGACATCAGCATTTTTACTAGAGGGACACAGCAATGATTTAGTATGCTACAAGGAAGCTCATTTCAGAAAGCTATCCAGCATTTCCAGGGAGGAATGCCAGCAGGACAGAACCACCTTGAGTACAATGCTACACACACACATTACTTGAGATAAAGAATGGCTCATTTTATATTTATAGCACATAAAAAATATGTATATGTGCTTGCACTGCGGTTACTGCAGCAACTAGCTGTGTCTTCAGAGCTTCCCCCAGTACCCGACTGCCCTCTCCAAAGGCACAGCTGGGCTGTGGTCCTTGACCCGGGGAAAAACAGCCTGTACATGCTTCACAGCAAGAGCAAGAATATTCCATCTCACCAGCCTCATCCAGAGAGGCTGGGCACAGGGCTGCTGCCCTGATGACAGGAAAAGGTCATGACAGGAACAGGACAGCTCTTCCTCTCTGGGGTTGGTGCCATTGCCACGACTGCACTTTGTTTGCAAGTTAGCAAGCTCCCACAGCCTCCCAGCTTCCTGCCGCACATAGGGATCTCATGATGTAATTTTTTCCAAGCTAAGGAGGAGGGCTTGTCTGCTTTCATTTGAGGTAGGAAATAGGGACAGAGAAGAACTCCTGGGCAGGACAGACCTTATCAGCACCCAGCAGAGCTGCCCACATGTCCTTCTCACAGGCACCCCACTCCCAGAACTGCCTCACAGTCTCTACCACTATATAAAAGAATCCTCCACGTTCAAGAGAAGACCAAAGTCCAGCTCATAGCAGGCTTGGCTTCCATGCGCTGCTATAAAGCTCAGCTCCACCTGAGCACTCAGCCTCACCAGAAGAGCCTCTGCTTTAGTGCTGTCTTTTTCATTAATTGACTAAAAATATTCAGTGCATCTTGGGCTTTAAGATGAAAGTTGCAACTAGGAAGACACACATCCATTCAGGTCCTGTACAGCGAGCACAGAGCTGGCCCTGAGAACACTCTTAGTGTTCTTGCAACCAAATTTGCAAGCATCCCCCACCAGCTCTGAGTGCACACTGTCAGTGTAACACTGCCAAGGTGTTGGGATAGCGGAAAAATAATATATTCCAATGAAACTTAAGCACCAACAATCATTACTGCAGGCCCTGCTTGTACCCCAGCTCAGCTGGCTTGCCACTGAATTCCCGCCATTCCCTGGTCTGCTTCAAGACACTTTCTGGCCATCTCAGGCTGGAAAACAGATTACATAAACAGCAGATTTCCACCACTGCTTTCCTACAATAAAAATTACTTTTAGACATACTTATTACTCACACAATCAACACTTTACAGAGCCTTTAAAGTCATGTTTCTCAGTTGCTCCACTGGAGCTCATAGTAGATTTACAACATAGAGATGCACACTTGTGGTCAGTGCTTCTGAACGAAACAGCCCGGCCCCTTGACAATTCATCTCCACCACCCCCAGCTACATTTGGCTTTCAGCTTCAATGAGTTAGCTGGACAGGAACAAATTGCCTGCTTTCAGCTGTGAGAGCATGATTACTCCATAGCAGCAGCCACATTTCTGCAGATTAAAGGAGCCCTCTCCATGCAGGAGACAACCACTGGTCCCTGCCTTCCTGTGGCTTGGAGGAAGCAAGTTATTGGATCTCATCTGCCAAGATCATTTAGCAGGGCTGAACCAACTCTTTACAGCATCACTGTAGATAGCTTTAATGTAACCTTTCTTGGAGAAAGCATGGTCATATGCATAATTTGCTTTATTCATGTTTATTCAAGCACTTATGTTAACATCTGCAAGATGCTCATACAGGTGTGTCAGAGAGCAACGTTCCCTGGCTTGAAGTAGATTTGTGTTTTGGAGATCAAAGTCCCTGCACAGCTGACTCATACCTCCTGACAGCCACTGGACTTCTACTTTCAAAGGGCACATTTTTAAGGGAAGCCCAGGCATGAAGCAGGATCCATGCCACAGGCCCTTCCTCTTGCTTCATACTAGTACTTGGGAGGACTTTAGCTCAACTGGAAGCAGGCAACTTTAGAGATACCATCTAGAAGAGCCAATGGATGAAGGGTTTGGAAGAAGATTTTGTGCTGTTTTTGGTGGGTTTGTGGGTTTTTTATTATTACTAGAACTAAGAATTTTGTGGGTGTGATATGCAAGCTCTCCTGCCACTTTTGCTATGGACTCCAAAACTTTGAATGCTGTAAGGTGACCACTTTCAGACAATCTGCAAGTTCTTATGGCTAGACATGCTGTCCTGAACCAGCAAGAAGCAAAAACCACAGAAACATTCAAGTTCAGATTTAACACAAACCTTCCTTCCCACCTACATTGTTCAATGTGCATTTTAACTTCAACTCTCCATCTCCAACTTGCTTTCCTCCTCTAGAAGTACCTGATGAGAATCCAACATCAACAAAATAGCAGCAGCCATCAGCAAGATGCAGCCCCCATTCAGCTGCAGGCAGGCAGGAGCTGTCTGCAGGGAAGGGCTGCTGTCAGCCCACTGCTCAGGTCCTGCTGTCAGGGTGCATCTTGACAGACATACATGCTGACTGCTGGGGAAAACCTGCCAGCCAGACTTAAGCTGTTCTGCAGAATCAACAACAGCATTGAATAAGCAAGCAGGCACTTTCTTTAAAAAAAAAAAAAAAAAAGCACCTATATATAGCCTACAACATTAAGTTTTATGTAGAAGTATCCTGCTTCCTAGTCAGCTATTAAATGGCTGCCTAGTAGGGTGAAGAGGAAAACAGGCTCTACCAGAGCTCATTTGTTTCCCCTATCACACCTCTGAGTCTAGATTTTAATTCTTCCACTTTTATTATCCTATTAATTAAGTGGCAACCAGCCCAAAAAATGAATTATGGCAATTCCATAGGCCAGCAGTACATACTACCAGTCTCAGTCCTGAAAAGGAACCAATTTTCAACTGCTCAAACTGACAGCTGTTGCCCTATACTAAAATACTAATATGATGTTACACTTGGACTCCTAAAATCACACTCCTCAAAGCAAAAAGAAAGATATCAAAGTGCCACGGCTTCAGCTAGCAGTGTGACTAGTCTGAGCCAGCAATGTGACCATTTTGAGACAAATGTGTGTCATTTTTATGGCTTGGGCCACAAAAAACTTCCCAACCCAACCTACTAAGTAGAAAACTGCCAATGCTTGGTCTTCTGCATTTGTGCTTATAGCTGCCCCAGGAGGCAGTGCCAGAACTGAAACCTGGCACTAGTTTGAAGTTTGCACATTTATCTACTCCAGTAGAAATCCCTAAATTCTACTCAGAACACATGGCTTGAACGATATGACCTTTATTAGGTCTGTAATTCTACAATTAAAAAAAAAAAA
>VZTT01036185.1:56326-80416 GCA_013400855.1 Buphagus erythrorhynchus | reverse complement strand
CTGTGCCCGGGCTGTCCCTGGTGGCAGGCTGTGCCCGGGCTGTCCCGCCGTGGCTGGCAGGCTGTGTGTGCCGCGGGCCGGGCGCGCAGGAGGCGGTGGTCGCGGCGGGCGGTGCCTCCTCCGGCGCGGGGCGGGGGCCGGGCCGGGCCGGCCGGGCGGGCGCTGCTCTCACTGTCGCTGCTCCCACCGTCGCTGCTCTCACTGTCGCTGCTGCCGCTGTCGCTGCTGCCGCTGTCGCTGCTCTGGCTGCCGCGGCTCTCTCTGTGGCACACGGCGGGCGCGGAGCCCCCCAGCCCCGCCGCCATGGAGAAGCAGCCCGGCGGCGAGGACGAGTGCGTGGACTCGGGAGCGGAGACGGGCGGGTGAGTGCGGGCGGCTCTCCTGCGGTGCACTTGTTGCCGGCGGCCGCCGCCGAGCGCGTCCTGGCAGCGGCGGGGCTGGGGCTGGGCTGGGCGGCGGCTTCGTGTCCCGGGCAGAGCTTCCCTCCCACCGGCGCCCCGGCAGCATCCCGCTCAGCGCCGAGACTCCTTGCCTTGCCTTGCCTTGCCTGTCCTCCTGCCGTCCTGGGACTCGTCCGGCGTGACCCCCGCGGAGGCATCACCCTGCTCCCGCTGCCCCGGGAGTTCGCGTTCCCCTCCGGTGAAGCAAGCCCCACCGTCCTTCTGCTACACACGGGGAGGAAGACACGGAGAGGCCATGGCTGTGGGATTTAAGTTCGAGCTCCAAAGCACGCTGTGATGGCTCGGCGGTGGGGCCCACGCTCAGCTCCGCGGGCTGTGGATGCGCTGGTCAGGGCTTGGTGCCGCGCCAAGCCTGTATCCCAGGGAAAGTGCGGCTGAGGATGGTCTGGAAGCGTGTCCAGGACCTATCCTCCTTCCGGCACTGACACCCAGACAGCATCAGACAGAGAGAGTTGACTCCTTAGAAGGACCATTGAGAGCCGTCTACAGAAGCAAGTTAGATTTGTAGGCACCCTGAGAGTGCGTTGCTGTTGTCATGTGTTGTCATGATTCTCATTGTGATACTCACCATGCTAGCCTGTGAACTGCTGTAAACTTTGTTGGCAGTGTCATCTCAGTCAAGGAAACTTTTTCCCCCTGACTTCATAACCCTGCTGCCAGTGTTGTGCTGTGTTTGTTAGCTGGATGACTTCTGAGTTAATGGAGCTGCGAGGATGATCCATGGGGTCTCCCATTCAGGTCACACCTTCAGCCCATCTCTGTGGGAGAGAAAGACAAGTGCTTTCAAGCCTGTCCTACATGCTGCTGCCATGGGATCTTGTCAGGAATGGCAGTGAGCCTTTGCTCCTCCTCTGGCTCCAGAAGGGCAAAAGGAGGTTGCATACTCTTTGTGAGGCTGTTCCTTCCTGTTCCTCACTCTTTGCTCTTCCACCTGTTTCTCTCCAAGCTCCTTGCCTGGTGCATCTCCTTTGGCCTCTAGTCTGACTCTTGCAAAACTGTAAAGTTAATTCTTTGCACAGTGGTGTCAGGTGCACAACACCGAAACTGAAGTAGCAATATTACAAATAAAAATCTAAAAGGTGAAAATGGCATATGGCAATTATTTTCATACATTCAGCTAGTAATTCAAATAAATTTTTAATCTCTTCTGTAGTCTGAGAAGTTAAGGACTTTTCCCAGCACCTTGTATTGTGGACACACCTAACAGTAAAGGCTTTAAAATACTTTATGTGACATAAATTCAAAGGAAAAAATCCAAGCCTCTTTTCCATATATAGGTTAGTCCCCTTTAGGAACATGGGTAAGAGGAAGAAAAAGTAATCAGTGAACTCATGCCTGGTTCAAAGCTCAAAAACCCCTTGATTGGTCAAGTCACTTTTAATTTGCTGTGTTTATCTGGAATGGAAAAACCTGGGTTTCCTTGGGACAGGCACTTGGAAGGGTTTGACCCAGCTGGTGACATTAGCCTTTAGACCTCAGGGACCAGCATGACAGCTGCTTGTGTCTGGTGTTGATGAGGTGCTAAAGCTGATGATTTTATGAAACATCTCTGCCCCATACGTGACACTGGAAAGTATAGGTTGGTGGAAGAGTCTGTCTGAGGCATTTGAACAATGACATATGGCAATTAATAGCAGCAGTGCTTTGCACTGACATTTATTTTGAAAAGCAATGAGTCTCTGCATTTCAATTATTATTTTTAGTTTTGTTTAGCAGCTATTTAATTCTGATAAACATATTGCGTATGTCTCTTTCACAATGTTTATATTTCAGCTTTCTCACCAAACCAACTGTTCACAGCACTTGCTTTTCCCTGTTACCAGAAGATCTATTTGCTTTGTCTCAGTCCCATCACAGCTATTGCTAAATTGGAGTGTACTCCTTTTTCTCCAATTACTCAAGGATAAAAAAAAAATTAAAAAGAAAATTAATTAACTATTCTGAGCTTCAGCAATCATCCTCTGAAAGAATAAGGAGGAACAACTGTCAGAGTGGTTCAGTAACAGTTTTTTGCATGGAGTGGTCCCTTTCTGTCACTCAGGGAACAATAGTGGATAGTGACTGTAGTAAATCCAGGCACTGCACAGCCTTGTCATCTCAATGATTGTATGTAATGATGTGTGAGCTCTTACATGGAGCCTGGGCTGCTGAAGCTGCTTAGAGCAGCTAACAAATTGAACACATCAAGTACTCCACAGGGCATATGTTGCTTAAGGTTTTGTTGTGGCTGCCAGCTACAAAAGCAGGCAAAACTCTCTGCTAAAGGCAAGATCAATTACAATTCAAACCCTTCATTTTCCTAATCCTTTGGAAAATATGTTCCTCTTACTGCATTTGCCTTGGTAAATAAGGTTGGCAAAGAGTCTGCTGAACAAAAATAGCATATTTGGAGTTCCTGAATCCAATAAGAATGGATTGAGCTGGTGTTGTCTAGTACCTAAATAAAGGGTGTAGAACGCATAAGCCAATTAGTTTATATTGGCTGTTTATTAATCAGATTTGAAATAGTTTGACCATCCTTGATCTGAGAGACTTTGCCTATACAATTTGTAACTTCTCAGGAAACATATTTTGGGAGTTTTTGGTATAAAAACCTTATTTCATCTGCTACTGAAAACTTTTAGTCCAGAAATATGGGACACAAAGCTTTCTCTGGTAATAGTTTTAGCAGTGGATTTGTACTATACAACCTGACATTCTAGGAAGAATAAAATAGTCTTTCTTTGGTCTTTTATTAGAAAGAAAACAGAGAGGAAAAGCAAGTGGAAGAAAGATTGAAGGGAGGAGAAATGTGTACATTTATGGAACTGTAGTTAAATGGCAAAGAAAAACAAAAAAAAAAATGAGAAAAATAACAGTTACTTAAAATCAATTGTAGAAATATTAATTTTAATGTTTTCTTCATTTTACAAGCCATGCAAATGCTATTTCACTGTCTTTGAACAGCAGAGTGAAGATGACAACCTAAGACAATTTTGGAAGTTGTTAGGCATGCCTGATTTTGAGGCAATGAGACAGATTGGCTACCACTGGTATCAAGGACAAAGCATCAGCTTAATTCACTGCATTCAGGACCAATATCCCAAGTGAATGTGGAAAAACAGGTAGTTTCTCAGTTCTAAATAATGAAAGTTCTAAACATTTCACTGTCCAATACAGTTCCCAGCAGAAGACTACTTGTTCACTTAGTCAGCTGTAAGAGCCCATGTCTTAAAAGGTTCACACTTTAATCATTAGTTTACTGATTGTCTCAAAGTTTGCCTAAACATGTTTTTTTTCTGTCCCTTTAAAGTAATTTAAAGTTTTGAGAAGTCATAGCTTTTAATTTATTTGAATTTGCAACTTACCCTCTTGTATTTCAAATAAATTATTAATCTTTTTAGAGAAAATGGGGAGACCTTGCTGAAGTACCAGGTGGGGAGGTCTTTTGTATAATAAGTTTAAAATATAAATATTGATGATGCAAACTGAATTAAACAGTAGTTAATTGTTGAGTATTTGATGAATTTTAGGAAGAAAGGTTATAGTATTTTTTGGAAGTAGACCACTACAACAAAACAGTTCAACAAGATATAAAGAAATCCATTGCAAAACAGAGAAACAAGAGCTGTTTGAAGTTTATGACACTGTACCATGAAGCAGCTATTTGTAACATGTATTTAGCAAAATCCACTGTTGTTTGGTTACAGTTAATTTTCATGGTGCTTGTTGCCTCCTTTATATTTTCTCCTGTATTTCTCCTGTATATCTCATTCCTCAAATTAATTTTGCAGCGATTATTTTCATTTTTGGAGTGTGCTATACTTGTTTGTTGGTTTTCCTTATGGCTCTCTCTAGCTGCATGTGTGATCCTGGCCAAGTCACAAATTATTTGAGCCTTTGTTAACTTACCTCTTAAGCAAATCAAAAAAGCCTTTTTTTAAATTGTTACAGTTCAGTAAAAGATGTGAGGTCCTAAAGCAGAAAATACATTTGTTAATAGAAGATAAGACAGCCTATGTATATATATGTATATGTATATGTATATGTATATATGAAGTTATACCCCACTTAGAGGTAAAATATCAAGAACACTGTAATCCATGTGTGTCCTCAGTCAGAATGGTTCACTTAAATTATCAAATGAATAGTTGAATGGTTTATTTGCTTTCATGTCTCATGTTTCTGGCTTTAAGGAATTCAACTCTTACAACTTCATATGGCAGTCCTTCAAAATGACATGTCAGTCTCTTGTCACATATTTCATCCATCTATGAGAAACTCTCAGGAGCAGAAACCACTGATGTTGAAAGCTATTTTAAGGCCTACTTTTACCTTGGGGCTTCTTTTGTTTTGGTTCGGGGTATTGGAGGTCATTCTGCTGTGGGTTTTTTGCTGACACTTTCACTTCATCTATAGACCCATCAGTCCAGATATGTCATGATACTCAAGTTGTCTCTGATTTCACATTCGAAAAACGTGAAGTTGAGCTGTTTGTCACAAACTGGGGTTGAGGCACCATTTCCAACCAGATTTACTCAGTGAAGTGGTTTGGTTGAACATTAGGGCAGGCAGACCTGAGAGTCCCAGGCACGGAAAGCAAGGTTGAAACAGATTTTAAATCACATTCTGGAGGCCATGGGTTCTGTGCTGAATCCGTAATTTTTAGGTCCCAGCAAGCAGCGAGGTTCACCTCAGCTAACTATAGCTGTGTGAAGGTTTGATGTTTGGTATAAATCAGGCTTCTTCTGTTGCTAATTAAGAGAGCTAGGACCTCAGGAGGGTACATCAACCCCAGGCTGGGATGGGTGGATACATGCCACCTGATGTGTCCCTCTGGGAGTGCTCTGTGAGGGAGTGGTGAGCAGGGTGTGCAGCCAGGTGTGCTCACTAAAGCACAGGGTGGTCCTGCCTCATCAGGTGCTTTCTGGAAGACTTTTCATACCTTGTACAACAATGGGGTCTCTCACATGGGGTCTCAAACATTGCTGTTTGTGATAAGCTCCAGAGTGTAGTGTTTAGAGCTGTTTAATGGGAATCTGTCATCTGCCTTTGTCACTTTCCTAGAAATCCAGAGCATGGGGTTTAGAAACAAGTTGCTGGGAGTAACTCCGTTTCAGTCATCTTGACTGCACAAGTAAAAGTACCATGAGGGTAACAGATCTGTCCTGGACTGGTAATAATGAAGCAGATTGCAATCTGACCTCCAGGAATTTGGTGATAAGAAACCCAGGACAGAGCTATAAAGCCAAACCTTCTAATTTATGCCTGGGGCTTTAACTGCTATAAAATACTCCCATGTGCCCTGTGGAGCATTTTCTGAGGAAGGGAACAAAAAGAAGCTGTTAAATACAGTACTTAATATGAAACAGTGAAATGTGCCGCAACTCTAGGTAGAGAAGGCATGGGAAATGTGAATCCAGCAGGTTCCATTCCATCAGTCCTAAGCAAGCAAAGTAGCTCTTGCAGTGGAGACTACAGGTATATTGGGGTATAGTATTAGAATTACTTGAGATGTGTTTGTTTTACACAGCTGGCTGCCTTTGGAGATGTTGTACAGCTCAGAGACCTTGTTTCCAGCCATGCCAGTGCATTAAACAGCATGTAGAGGTGTCCCTGAGCACAGGACAGAGTTTTCCATCTTGATGAATCCTTAAAATGGTTTGATGGCATCAGTTTGAATGGGGCCATTTAGCTCTCTCCTATGTCTTTCCTGGGTATGTTTTACCATGGGCCAGGAACGTGTTTGGCCATGTTGCCATGGTTCAGGGATCATTCCCAGCAGACGGCTTGCCAGGATGTTTTGGAAGGTGAGAGGTTTTACTGGTACAGGTGCAGACTGTTTGAGGGCACTTGGCCTCAGTCCCAGGCAGTTCCCTTGGGACTGTTTGTTTATGGCTGCAGCTGTCAGTGCTGTAGCTGGGATAGCACAGTGCTGTGCCACAGTGTGCCCAAGGAACCCAAGCACCGTGTGATGCTGGAGTAGCTGCATTGCTTGTGTGAGCCAGAGCTGTAAAATAGCTGTGTTCTCACCCAAAGAAACAGGCTTACAGTGTTTTTATGTACCACATTCAGCAACTGCAAGTTGCACTAGCAGCTTCTTGCTGGTATTCAGTGGAATGCTTCCCTCTCTTGGATATTTTGAGGCTCTGTATCAAAAATAAGCAGTGAAAGGTGCACACAAATCTCAGAGGATTGTTCAATATCTTTTGTGCTCTTAATGCTCTTACCATGTCCAATAATGCACAAGTCTGATCCTTCAGTGGTGGTAATGGGAACTGAGGTCCCACCTTTATCACAGGTTTCTACATTCCTATTTTATTGTCCCTTGACATCTTCACAGCTCCTCTTTGCTGGTGGGCTGACCATTGAGCACATAATCTCTCCAGACTGATATGCCTTTTGACTGAGCTATAAGCCTTCCTTTTCAGTACCTCACACTGTTTCCATACCCTGTTTGATAATTTTCTTCTCATTATGTGCCTATAAAGGGAACAGTCCTCTATTTGTTCACTTTCTGTCGTGGATGTTTTTTTCCTTTTATCTATAATCTAACATTTATCAGAGGAAATAGCTTGCTGCAAGACCATGTAATAGGCCTGGAACCTCTGAGCCCCATTGTGGTCCCAGGTGTCACCATTAAAGCACATGAGCGCTTTACTTTTGTGTTGTCCTATTGGGAAAATCCTCTTCCAAGGGAAATAATAGAAGCCAATACTCAGGATGTTTAAAACAGGAATGAAAAGAAAGAAAGGAACACAGTTACTTGATGTCCACAGAACCTGTATGCCCCAGGAGATGTTTATTTCAGTACTTGATTTTTCTGATGCATGATTTTGTCAAAGGGAATGTTGTGTGTGCCAGTCTAAAAAGCTTAAAAGACTTTTACTAACTTCAGAATTGAGTGTCCTAAATAGCTGGCTGTAAAGAAAAAAAAATTAATTTATAAGCCACTTACCAATGCATGCCATGAATCTGAATGATTTCTTCCAATATTTTGAGAACAATAATGATTTTGCTAGCACTGTTTTTTCTTGTTCTCAAGGACTAGATTCAAGACAAAGAAAGGAGCTAGAGGGAGAGCAAAAGGTGATTCAGGTTGTCCCTGAGAGCACACAGAGAGACTCCTATTCATCCCATTGGGTTTTAGCCACGTGGCCTAGGGTTCCACATTAGAAATGTGGTTTCTGTAGTCTTCTTGTCTAGACAACAGCTAGGGAGAGATACTTCAGACCTCTCTTTTTATTGACAATAGAGGGAGCTTAGGGAGGGTACAGCCCTCATTTCGGTATCTGAGTTTGACATAATGAGCCTAATTACCCTTTTTTTAATTTGTGGATGTCAGTTATGCAACAAACATGAATTAAATATTAGCTTAAACCATATGAGAACTACAAAAAAAAAAACCTCCTGCAATACAATTCTAAAGCCTATCAAAATGTGTCTGTGCAATTAGTCTCTGAGCACACTGTTGTCTCCTCCTTTCTCACCCCCCATCTTTTTATTTTTCCTCTTTTTTCATTTTTCAAGTCCTGCATGTGCATAGACTGCTACTCCCTCAGTTCAGGACTCATTAATTCTCCATGTCCAATAATGTGCCTGCAGCACTTAGGGATAATAAAATAGCAATGTGAAGTAATAGAATGCTGTTCCAACTTGCAGTAAGCAAAAGCAAAATGTTGTCTCGCTTCCTTCCGAAATACAAGCAGTGCAGATTCATTTTGAATTAGCTGCCAACTGCTGAACATAGATACATTGAAGGACAGCCCCAGGCTGTTTTCAGACAGAAGCGCAGACTAAATGAATCCTTGCTTGGGATGCTTGGAGGCAACTGGATGTATATTGCTTGCCTCTAGGCTTATGAAGAGTGACATGTTACACAGTTTTCACACCCTTTCAAATATACATGGTGTCAAGTGACACTGATGTGACTTGCTGCTGAAAATACTATGTGGTTTTATGGACTGCATAGCACTTTAGTCAGCCCCTGGCATCACTTCCCTTGGTCCCTACCCAGAGTCAGAGCAGTGGTGTGTACATTGCCCAGCAGTGGGAACAAGAAGGTCTCCTCTGCTCGTGTTGATGTCCAGGAGTTAGAAAGATAAATTAGAATTTATCCATCAGTAGAATTGCCTTGGTAAATTATAGGGCTTGATGTGCTTCAGTGGTCTTAGATCTAGGGGAAGGTTAGCAAAGCTTGGGGAGAGGGATGTGCTGCTGTAAGTGGGCACAAAGAACGCAGAATTCACGGGCCACAAGGACATTTGGCAGAACTCACAAGATAAGGAAGAAACTCACAAAGCCAACTAATTTCAGCAATGGTGCTGAAGTCAGCTCTAACTGGGTAGAAAGCAATTTCGTCAGGAAAGATTGTGACCATTGACTCCCAGCCCATTGACTGAAGAAACCCACTGACTCAAGAGACAGGCTGATCATTGGCATGGGAAGTGAGAGAACCATGTAGCCAGTTAAAGGTAGAATATTGAGCAGTAACAGAGCTGTATAACTGGTGGCCAATGAACCCTGATTTCTTTGCTGAAATGTATGAGTGGTGTGGAGCTTTGATGATCAGGGAGCCAGCCTGTTGTGGCCCAAACCAGCTCCCTGCTTTGCACAAACTAGATAAAAGAAATGGGAATACCTCATCTTGGTGTGTGAATTGGTGCTGTACACAGCACAAATGTGAGCCCACATTCAGAACAACAACGTCATTACTGCCTCTGTCCTTCCCATCTGCAGAAGGGTCCTGGGGTGATTGGTTGAGGGGTAGCACTCGATTCATGGAGGAGGTGCTTTGGAGCAGCTCTGTATGGGGTGCCTGAGAGTGGCTGCTAATGACCTAAACCTGGGGTCTCTCCCACTGGGACAAAGATGTTTCCTTGCTCCTTGCCCTTATCAAAGTGGCTGGGGGCACAGGAATAGCAAAGAAGAGTGAGTGAGGGAGAGCTGCAAGCCCCCACCAGCAACTCTTTCCCCAGCATTCCCCAGATCTTTTCCGAAAGCTATGAAAACTTCATGGCACTTGATGGTATTGGTGAGTCCCTTTTCATGAGTTTTCTGAAAAATTCAGGTTGTGTCATCTTTCACTAGTCCAGCAAGACTGGCAAGAGTTGGGAGTAGTTGTTCATCATCTCACCTAACCGTAGTTTTGACGTCTGGTCTGCAGAGTACTGAGTGCAAGGCTGTGAAATACAGGGATGACTGTAATTGCTTTTTTCTTCTGCAGAGATATGTCCATATTAAAATCAAAACCAGGTACTATAGATATGTGGGATTGATGTCCTTTATTCCCTTGGTTGCCTGAGAGCCTAGAGTATGAGGGTGTCCTGAGATAATGCTTAGATGGTGTCTACTTCCTCACACATCTCTTGGGAGTCAAGGCTCATGTGGTTTCTTTAATTTAAAGCAATTTTGCAAAGTTGCTGCAACTGTTATATAAAACAAGCATTTAGGTTTGAATCCAAGAGCTGTGTCAGGGCTCCCTGAGCACTTTGCCTGTTCAAATACTGCAGGGCACACATGCCATATGTTTATGGTGGCAGAGTGCTCTGGTGCATGGGGTTTGTTTTGGGGACCCAGCAAGTGTGAGCATAGAGGCTGTGTAGCTGTGAACTCCAAACACTCAAAGGTCATAGGTAGGGCCTCAGCTGTGGAAATAATTTTTTTACCCCTTAAATATTGATAGCATGTACGTTTTACCTTACTATTTCTGAATCTTGAGTACATAAATGGCCTATGTTTTCATCAGCTCAGAATGGGGTTTTTAGGAGTTTGGGGTTATATGCAGCCAAAAAATTAATTGTACTGTTGCTCAAAATACTTAACTGCTCTGTCTTTCTCACAGATAATCCAGTATGCCCTGAACTAGAACCAATGGCTGTATAGTTTTATTGGATTGTCTTCAAGAGGAAAACGGTCTACTAAAGCAAAAAGCTTTGTCATCTAAATGTTTATATTTTGGCATTCTTTTTTTTTTCCCCTTCTCTGACAGTTGTGACTATAGAACTATAAAAATTCTGCTCATCAAGTAGAGTTCTCCTAAAAAGAACTCCAAAAATATAATCTGCAAAGCAGCATTTAGAGGACATAAAGTGAGGAAGGAGAAGAGCCGAGTCAAAGTTTAGTAGACTTCTACTCCTAATCTGTGTCTGAAGCCGACTGTTTCTTCCTTATGGAGAGCCTTCTGAGCTTTTGTTTTCACACCTAGAGTTAGGTAGCATGAATAACCCCTGGATAAAACCATAGTTACTCTACTCATTCTACTTAAATATTTTCAAAATTCACATGAGATGCTGGTTTTTCTGAAGCAGCATTCAAAACCTGTTCCAGTTATCTCTTAGCACAAAAATAGTGCTAAATGGGCATTAAGCTATTTCAATAAGCACTGTGTGTTAGTTTTGGTAATTTTTTCATTATCTCTTTAAGATTTAATGCATTCTAATTAAAATCTTTGTCTTGCAGGTCTGAGTACAGTCGTATGTCCTCTACCAGCAGTGAGTATAACTTTGAGATTCTTTTTTTTAAATGGATTATTATATTTTCTTTTTCTTCTGCTTGCTAGGATTTATTAACATCAACCTGGTGTTATTGACAGAGTTCGCTTTGACACAGTAAAGCCCCCATTCCTTCTCTTCTTCAATCTATGTCTAGAAACAGTATAGAAAATTAAACTGCTTGAATATTTATGACCAAAGTACAACCATGTGTAAAGTCTTAAATATTGGTGCTCACAAGGATACAAAGCAAAATGAGAGCAAAATCTAAGACACTGCATGGGCCAGTGTGAATGGGCCCTCAGGCCAAAGGAGTTTGCAGTGATGAATGTCATTAAAGCTGGGAATGCAGGAATAATTAAATGTTTATTGTAAGCTGATGCCAACAAAGCACTTCTGAGCAGCTCTAGTGAAGTCAGTTTTTTATTTCAGAGATGGTAGATTCTCTAGTAGCTGCCACAGTCTTTCTAGATATTTACAATGCCAGTTGATTTTCATGTATTCCAACAGATAAAAGACAAATTCCTGTGTCTGGATTATTTTTTCTTTATTTTGCACCAATGCAAAATGATTATTTTTTAAGCAACAAGGAACACTTTTTCACTCTGTACTTCCTTAGTTGTAGAACACACTGCACCTGCAGCACTTTGAAACGCAATAATGCTTATTCCTGCATGACTGCTGGTATCTCTCCTTGTCCAAGTGCAAAGTGATGTCTGCCTCCCTGATTCACACATAGACGTGAGCTTTATTTATGCCAAGCAAGCACATCAAAAATTCCTAGATGACAAGTTGTGTTTTATCATCTGGATCTTTAAGCACCATGAAAATTAGAGGGGAAGAAAGCTGTCAGTTGTTTTCTTGTTCACACATTCTGACTGAGGTGTGGAGAGGGTTATTTTCCATCTCCCATGGTCTCCACTGAAGGGCTTTAATTGATTTCAACAAAAGCTGGATGAGACAGCATTTGTCATGTCTGACTCCTGAGCTGATGTGACTAGCAAGGAACTCACTGTCTTTCCTCCATCTGCTCGAGGTGTGTATGTCTGAGAATGAGAGAATTTAGTGCAGCTTTTTCCTCATTCTGTTGTTTAAATAGATTTCTGGATTCTCACTGTCAGGCATAATTTTTGAAATGATTGGGAGGCAAAATCCAGGCAATCAGCTTCTCTGTAATAGTGAAAGCATATTGGATTTGCCTGGTTACACCAGATGTGTGGCACACCACCCTCTCAGCTCACAACTTCAGATGATGTCTTAGGGAATATGCTGCCAAATTCCTCCACTTTTTGGGTGGTGACTCATACTTACTTGCTTAATGGAGTCAGATTAGTTCAAAAGACAAGGTTCAAGTAGAGTATTTCTCATTTAAAAACTTGATTTAAATATCTTAAAAACTGCTGCCCATTTTACAAATAAATGTAGCAAATTGCATTTGTAAGCCTTGGTTTTTATTAAACGAGGTGTTTCCAAGGGGAATTAATCTTTTGTTACGTGGCAGCTGCAGTGTGTCATGTTAACCATGGTCTCCTCAGTGTCTTGCTGGCCACTGCTGTCCAGTGGATGTGGTGACTGCAGTTGTGTTTCACCACCAGTAATTTGTCAGTACAAGGAGGTATTATCATTCCAGCAAAGACACACAAGTTCAGGAGACAGAAAAGTCTCCTTCTTTCTCTTTTCTGCTTCCAAGGCAAATTATAGTGATAGAGCTTCACAAGTAGCAGTATTTAACTTTGCCTTTTGAGGGGTTTGTGTGGTTGGTTTGGTCAGACACTGCAACAGTAACAGAAGCAGTTACGTAAAAGAATTTTGGTAAAATAGAAATACTTTTGTGTCAGAGGCTGGTAGCGGGTATGTAGTGCATTTTAAAGAAAGATTGTTGGAGAAGAGAGATTTAAAAAAAAAAAAAAAGGTGATTTGTACCTTTTAATTTCTTTGGGGAAAAGATTCAGTAAGTGGTATCATTCACAGTACAGAAAGCAGTCTAGTCAATGATGCTGTTAGGCCCTAGTGTAGCACAAAGTAAGATGCTGTAAATTAAGAAGGAAAGAATCTCCATTACCTGCAGCTGCTTCACCTGAAGCTCCTGTTCTAATGGAGTTTATCTAAACCAGGAGGATTACAGGCTAATTCGGTTTTACAGGGTCCTATTTGGTGGTACCAGTGAGGCTCCAGTTTCAGTGTTTAACGAATGAATAGTCTTTTCATTTTCTGAATTAACTCCACTGGACAACGTTTTTCCACAGACATGCCAAGAAAAGATTACGAAAGACTTAGCAGGTGAATCAGCTGCAGCTTCTATCACAGCAGCTGAGCAAACTGCAGGACTCTGCACCAATGCAAAGTTGTACAGGAATTCCAGACCCTCCCCCCCAAGTCAGAAATAAAACCTCTTTGGCTGCTAAATGGCAGTGGCAGGATCATTCTGTGTTTATTTCTAGTACTTTTGTCCCTTGAGCACGTGGCAGAAGCTGTTGTGGTCAGTGTACTGCTTCAGCAGCTCAAAGCCCTGCCTGATGGGTTGGTTGGACCTTGCCTTTTAGGCAGCCTCTCACTTCTTTTCTTCTTTGCCCTTGTGTCCCAGCTTCAGACAACCAAAAATGCTTTTTACTGGTAGCATTCATCTAACATTTGTGGTTTTGTACAGCAGGCAATTTGGGGAAGAGTACCAAAGTTTGCAGAGAGTGTGTATTTCGGCAAGAAAAGGCAGCAGGTGCCTGCTGTGCAGGCTCTGGCTGTTGTCAGGGTGACTGTGTGCCACTTTGCCTTGTCTTATTGAGTTGAGTAAAAAGGTCACGCAAACCTGTCTGCAGAATGATGCATCTGGAGGTATTACAGCTTTCAAAGGTTCAGCAGTGTGATTTCAGTGAAGAGAAATGCTTTTTTTTTTTTTTTACCTGAATGCTGGTGTGTGTAGTTATTTTTTCCTTTGTTCTTTAGGAGGAGGAGTGCTTTGTCTTGTTTGGATGTTTTGCCTGTTGGTGTGCTCTCATTAATCTAGGAAATGTATTAACCTTCTTTGTCCTCATATTTTCAATTACCTTTTCAATTATGATTTTCAGTTACCATTAGGGATCCCAAATTCTATATGAGAGAGAATCGTGCTAGGCACTTTACACTCACAAAAGGGACCTTTACCTGAAATACATAATGCCAAAATATAAAGACCGTAAGTGGCATATGGATACAGACAGTCAGAATCACAAAGAAATAATTAATTAGTGTTGGTAGGCACAATAAACAACAGTCTCTGTACATCATAATTTTAATTATCTTCAGATTGCTTTGAGCTATGTGTTTCAGGGATGATTTTCAACTAGGGAGGAGAAGTTTTGATGGGGGCTGCTTATTGCCACTTCTGCTTAATCTTTGCATTGATGATAATGGCTCTTCAGAAAGACCCAAACCAGAAATGGACGTTTTGAAACATGACTTTTGTCATTTGTAACATTCACAAAGGATGAGAAGAAATGGCCTCAAATTGCACCAGGGGAAGTTTATATTAGATATTATGAAAAATTTCTTCACTGAAAATGTGGTCAGGCATTGGAACAGGCTGCCCAGGAAAGTGGTGGGGTCACCATCCCTGGAGCTGTGTGGATGTGGCACTTGAGGATGTGGTTTAAGGGTGAACAGGGTAGTGCTGGGTTAATGATTGCATTCAATGATCTTAGAGATATTTTCCAACCTTAATGATTCTATGATTTGAAGTATTCACACCTAGTTAGCCCTGGAGCCAATATAACTAGGTTGTCTTAGAAATAATGGTGGACGTGAGGAAATTTTTTTTCCTTAACCATTTTTAGCCTGGCAGTCAGGTAACTGCCTGGATACACATTTGGTCCAGCTAAGTTGGTAAATGGTAAAGGTCCAGCTAAGGTGGTAAATGAAACATAAAAATGGTCCTATGGGACAAGATGCAAGTTTCTGGAAGAGTTAGAGCATTTGAAATTGTAGAACCCTATAGCATGCAGTAGTTCAGGTTGTGCTTCTCAGTGAGGTAAAGGGCTTGTCACTCACCTGCTTTGCAGTTGGAAAGCTGGTAATTCACCTTCCCCTTCTCCCCTGCCTTTCCTTTAGCAACTAGGAAACAATTGAGTCCTTGTAGGGTGTTCATATTCTTTTGTGGTAAACCTGAGAGTTGGGGTATTAAAATTTTTATTTCCATGTTACACATAGCCATGTTCCTAGCCCATGGAATTTCACTCACTTTCTGGTGAACACAAGAAAGAAATTGAACACAAGAAAGTTTGTTTTGGCAGATATAAAATATGTGGGTTACTGCACATGTTTCTTTTTAATAAATGCTCTGATATTCTGCTCCTACACTGGTATGAATTCAGATCTTTCTTTGGGGATTTGGTCAAGGTTTGGTCAACATTTTGTCAGTGTCATCTGCATCAGCTCCCTGGGCTTGTGACCCTGTGGGAAGCCTACACTAGAGCAGGCTCCTGCCAGAACCTGCAGAGCCTTGAAGAGAGGAGCAGGTTTGCTGGCAGAGCTTGTGACCCCATGGGGGGCCCACGCTGGAGCCCCTTCCTGAAAACCTGTGCCCCACAGAAGGAACCCACGCTGGAGCAGTTTGGAAAGAGCTGCAGCCCGTGTGAAGGAATCACTGGAGAAGTTCATGGAGAACTCTCTCCCATGGGAAGGACCCCACCCTGGAGCAGGGGAAGGACTCCTCTCCCTGAGAAGGAAGCAGCAGCAGAAACAATGTGATGAACTGACTGTAACCCCCAATTCCCATCCCGATGTGCCACTGCAGGGAAGGAGGAGGATAACTGGGAGTAAACTTAATCCCAGGAAGGAGGGAGGGGTAGGGGAAGGTGTTTTTAAGATTTGTTCTACTTCTCATTATCCTACTTTTATTCTGATGGGTAATAAATTCAGCTAATTTCCAAAAATCAAATCTGTTTTGCTCATGGCAGTGGCAGTAGTGGTGAGTGATCTCTCCCTGTCCTGATTGTCCCACAAGCCTTTCATTATATTCTCTCTCCTCTGTCCAGCTGCGGACGAAGATTGATCAAGTATGTTTGGTGGGCATCTGGTGTCCAGCCGAGGTCAACCCACCACAAGATGCCTTGTAACAAAAGCAGGGGGAGAAATTCTGTTACTTGTGTATCATTTCAAAATCTGGCTTCAATGAGCTGTTAAATGGGAAGAAAACTAACCAGCAGCAGGAAGGGTAGTGGGTCTGATTTTGGCTTTGAAAAATCTGTCACAGAGCTTGAATTTTATAATATAGTTGTCTACCTAAAGTTAGGCTGGTTCTGACTGATTCTGACCCAGGCATTGCTGGACTGGGTGTCTTCTAAGTCTATTTCTCTAAGCAACATAATTTAATGAGTGTAAGGATATAATTATATTCTTTTATTGCTATACAAAGATACAATGTAGTATATTGTTTCATATTTCCATAGGGAACAGAGATGCTTTTACAATGGCTGGCAATAAGCCGTATTAAATACAATTATAAAAACAATTTACAGCAGGCTTGCCAGCATCATACTGTATTTCCAGAAGGTGTTATTATAAAAGGAAGACTAATTAAAGTATGAGGAAAAAATCAAGAGGAAATTGGACCCGAATCATGTAGAGTCTTAGCCTGCAGCATCTGTCAGTGTTGCAAATTCAGGTGTTTTATATAGTAATGAAATCTGAAGTGTCAGCTCCTGTGGAAAATAAAGCTGTGGAAAACATAATACATCTCCTGCTTATCTTTCCTGGCTCGTGTTATGATGCCAGAGGTAAAATGCAATGCTGCTTCCCACTGGGCAGGGTGAAGAAGGAAAATGTCACTGGTATGTGCAACCTAGCAGTCTTTGGCTGTGCAAAACATTTATGTAGCTGCTTGTATCAGATCCCACTGTGATGAAGGACCAAATGCTTGCATACAGGACAGAAAAGAACAGTGCTGATACACAGAGAGTTGAGCCTGGAAGGCACCTCTGGAGATGAGGCACAGCCATGTGTAAGGACATGCACAAAAGAATGTGTAACTTGAAATCAAACCTAGATTTGATTTTTGCATTCCAGGTGGCATTGACCACAAACATAGCATTGCCCTTGTTAAGACTGAAGTTCCTGTTCAAATTTGCCTGGATTGGAGTGACCTGTGTATCTCTGTTTTTTGTAAAATTCGGAGTTTCACTATTTGGGATCATTTAGGTTGCACCAAGATGTGTGTCCCATGGCTTAATTACTTTCTACTGGTTTGGTGCTAGCTTGGGATTTCTGTATCAAGGATGTGCAAGTGTACCCTAAACAGTTACTAGGCCAGAGTTATCAAAACAGTGTTTGCAGTTGTTTTGTATATTCTTTTCTGACCACATCCAGTCAGGTTTTCTTTCTTGTCATACAGATACAGCAGATGAAAACTGGACTAGTTATTAAAAATGAATAATGAAAATATAAATGTTTTTCTAGCTCCTTTATTGAAGCCCACATAGTCATAATCAAAACCATGTAACCAAATACATCCTAATTTTTAATAATCCAAGCATATTTCAGAAGCATAGGAAATCTTTGGTAGACACTGAGCTATCGAATGTCATACAGTTGTAGTAAAATCTTACAGGAAATATGTCAGAGAAAAGTTAAATTGGATTATTTGGTGATGTGGGTTAAATTTCCCCCTGTGGAAGTGTTACTGCTGCTGTCCCAGAAAACCACAAGTAGCTAGGCAGCCATTTAGTGGGTGTTTTAACCCTGAGAAATGGCTTGCAGGAAAGATCTTGGCACTCTAAGTTCAGCTGGTACAGTGATGAGAATGATCTGGAAATTGTTGCTATGTCTGTCTGAATTGTTAAAGCCCAAAGAGGGAAGCTAAAAAAATAAATCTGTCCCATGGCAACTCCTGACTCAGAGGCACTAGTTGGGGTAGAACAGGAAAAGCCATCTGAGTCACTGAGTCAAATAACAAAGCACTCGTGAAGGCTGAAGCTATTAGGGCAGTTTCTACTAAATGTTGCCAATGCCAACAGTTAGTTTCCTCATGGCCATAGTACATTATCGTGGGGTACTTCGTTTCATCTGAACTTTTAAAAATAAATAAATACCATTTGTTTATGCATGCTCAGTGGAAACTGGGGCATTTGGTAATAGTGCATGCCACATTCTAGAGCAGTAGATGTCCTCTGCCTGCCTTGTTTTTGTTGGTACAACGTTTGTTGATTCATAGTTTAGGGGAAAAAATAGTATCTATAGTTTATAAAATATCTGTGAAATGTTTACCGGGTGACTCCTGGCTCCTGGTCATCATAGGGGACCAGAATGGAACACTGACAACAAATCATGCTTTCTATTCCTGCTTCCCTTTCCCATCCGCTGGTAGGGGGTAGATCTTTTGAGCCATACACTGCTGTCAGCTGGAAGGATTATGAGATTCAAACTAATTTTCTCCTACTGCCAAGTCCAAATGGGTCCTTTGCTGTAATGCTGATATTGTTCATTGTCTACAGAGACACAAACATGGCAATGCTCAGCCATGCCGCAGGGTTTGATCCATATTGTCTTTGGTTGTGTCTTCAGTGTAGATGTATTTTGGTGTGACTTCTGCCTCCTCTCTGGCTGGCTTTCCCTGCCACATATTTGTGATACCGGGAAGATTTGTGCAAAACCACAAACTGATTAAAAGAACTCTGTCTGAAAATTAACATTTTTAGCCAAACTAGTTTTCTGACTGCCACCAGAGGACATAAACCTTACTATTCCTGAAGTCAGAGAGTTTCTTTTCAGTATGTTCAGCAAGCTCTTTCAACTTGCATCTAGACCTGACACATGGGAAGCACTGGAAACACTTAGCTGAGAATAGTAGGGGGAAGAGTGCCAGAAGTAAAGTCTTAAATTGTCTTGAGCCCATCATAAAATCACACTTTCAGTTAACTGAAGTACATTGTGTGTGGTATGGAGCTCATTGTTGGACTGAATTTGTTAGCTGCTCAAGTATGCAGTGTTTCTTGGGTTTTTTTTAACGCAGTGTTCCTTCTGCCCTTTTACAAAAAACATATTTTTGTCAATCTCAGCTTTTCACAAGAGTGGAATTTTAAGAAAACATAATGCCTGTAATCAGAGGACTTTAGAAATTATGGTGTTGGATGCAGTTTTTTACAGCTTTTGATTTACTAGTGGTTGCTGATGGGAGTTTTATTATGTAGCAATTTATTTACGTAGTAATTGAATTACACACACAACTTGTAATTGAATTACACATTGCAGCTCTCTACAGAATCTGGTATTTATACCAAATATCAGTGTCTGGGTTCTTGCCAAGAACTGTGATCAGTATCTGTGGTTGAGGAGAGGATTGAAGACTTCAGTGCTCTCCAGAGGATAAGTAGATGATAAGGCTGTGGGGTTTTTAAATTGAAATTCAGAATATTTCTAACAATGTAACATAATGTTCAAGCAGCATGTTTTGAGGGAGGAGAACACCAGGCAGCCAAAATCAAGAGCTCATGGAGAAGCCCAGAGCATTGGCAGAAAAATCTTAGGTGTTTGTAAGGTTTGTATTTTAGGGTGTTTGTAAGGAATTGCCAAGCAGTTTGCTTGCTTGTAACAACGGTGTGAAAGCACCCATTGTAGGTTCCTAAGCTTGTTTGCATGAAGATCCTATACAGTGTCTTCTCAGAACTGAGAGTCCTTTTTTCGTTGGGTGCTTAATATACAATAGGCACAGCCTCTGCTTTGACATGCCTCCAGGCTCCATAAAGCCTGGGTGGAATACACACACCCAGCAAAAAGTGTCAGGGACATGGGATTACACATCCAGAAACACAATATGGCATTCTCACCCTTTCTTTTTAGCCTGTTTCTGAAAGGAAACATAATGTGAACTTGTGCCATCTTTCTTCAGAGACACTAATTTCCCACAGGTTTCATTGGAACTGAATGAAATACACTGGGACAAGACGGAGAAAAAAGACTAATGTGAGTTCAAGATACGTCTTTTCCTAACCTACAGCTGGACAGTCAGCCCAAAGGCAGCACACACATCCTTTTATACCAAGCATGAACGTTCCTTAGCTGGCAGGTAGTGAGGGGATAGGTGAGAAATCTGCAGTTCTGTGAGTGAAGAGAGGAGGGAAATGGGGGCTGAGAATGTATCTGTGACCTGAGGAGTGACTCTGACTCTTTGCCTTGGTATGAGCAGTCAGCAGCCTGACTAAAGGAGTCAAAGAAGTTGGTTTTGGAGGATGTCATGGAAGACATGATAATTCATGTAGTTCAAGAGCTTTTCTTGCATAACACCACAAAACCACTTCTCATTTGTGGACAAAGAGTACAGCAAGATAATGTACTAGAATAAGATAATGCCCACATTAGGGCATATATAATAGGCCCACACAGATGAGCCCCCAAGATGGAGATGTGCACAGTGGAGAGTGATGGGTCTTTATCTGAGGTTGGACTCTGCTTCTCATCTTGGGCTACAAAAGAAGCCCAGGACATCCAGCCATGTGCTGCAGGGACACCCATCAGGTCCATAGCCTTCCATGGGAGCACTCTGTGTCACAAAAGTTGTGATTCCCATGAAGGAGATGAGGGTCACATGGCTCTGAAGAGGGCTGAGGTGGCAGCACAGCCCATCTGACTGCAAATGGAAGAGGGAGTGCCAGGTATTGTTGCATTGTCAGCTGAGGAAGTGCAGCTACACAAGCACCCAGGCCAACAGAAGGGAAGGCAGCAGGAGTACATGGAGAGGTGAAGGATGTGAGATGGCCCCTATCAACAGCAGCTTAAGCTGATAATGAAAAGTTACTCTTAGGCAGGTCAGGAGAACATAACTGCTGGGGAAGGGATGAAAATTCACTGGAGCTGGAGCACAGTGGGGAGTTTCAGCAAGAGTTTTCCCATCTAACAGCAAAGGTACACCATGTTTAGATCTGCCATTGCCTTTGCTTGATCATGCAGGGTCTCTGTGGGCGTCAAGTATCAGTTGTTGACAAGATTCATTCCCTCAGGATTGGCTGCAGTGCTGTACACTAAGGGTAATAATGATTCCTTGTAAGACTTCTCATACCAGAGAAGGCTTTTTATCTCCATTAGAGAGATATTTGGCCTAATTTTGAGTTGTTTTTTTTTCTGCTCAGGGTTTTTTTGTTATTGTTCTGCAGCAACTGAAGGAGCAGATTGACCATTTGCTGTGCTTGTCTGTGTGCTGGTCTTCTGTGCTTTGTCTGTGCTTCCTTAGCGTGGATGGAGGAGTGAGCATTGTAGAGCATTCAACTGCAGTTCCTCAGGAAAATGATGCTCTGAGGGGAGTGTGAAAGAGGTTTCTCCTCTTGGCACCGTGCTGTGCCAAGAGAGAACCCTTTTTTCTTTCTTCTGAACATCCTTCCTGAGTTCGAGGTGGTGTGCAAAGCAGGGCATGCTGAGAAGCACATTATCCAGCAGCCCTGCATTTGTCGGATGCTATTAAACAGCAGGGAAAGAGAATGGAGGAGCTGGTGAATCTGTCACATCCTGCTTGCTCAAAAGATTATTGATGCTGCATAATTCATCAAAGCATGACCGACCTAGTGGTGGGGTCTGCTGCCAGAGGTGTCCAGTTACTGCTTCTGTTGCAGCTGCTCATAAAGCAATGATCCTCATTTATGAAAATAGCCTCTGATTTTGTGTCTGCCCATGAGCCTATCAATTAGTACATATAAAAGGATCATTCCTGCCTTGGACTCAGACAAAATGTGAAGGTCCTGTTCACCGAGAAATGCTACTATTTTGACATTTCCTTGTGTTTTGCAATGTGATTGAAGTAGGGAAGTACTGATACAACAGTATCTGTGCAACAGCAATCCTAGGAAGATTTAATTGGAAATATTATAGTGTCTTTTTTTTTTCCTGACATTAGTTATATTGTGTTTGGGATTATTTTACATTCCCACAGTTGAAATATTTTGATTGATTAACAGTGAAAAAATATGCTGTTCTGTAATGTTTGGTTTTGAATTATTTCATTACTTCCTAATAGCAGTAATTTCTTGATAATGAAGTATTGCGTGATGGGAGTTGCAGATCATAAGCTTGGCAAATTTACTCTGAACCTCTCCTATTGCCTGATTTACATCTCTGGTACTGCATCATGCAATTTGGTCAAATGAAATTTGATGTCTTACTGCCTGATGTAGCGATAGAGGAATCTGGTCTGTATGGCATAAGACAGGTTCAAGTGTTAATTCTCATGAAGAAGCATGCTGCAGTGGAAAAAACGGGAGTTTGTGTTCCAGTGTTCTGATTCTCAATGCAATATAGCTGGTCAGGAAAAAAAAAAAAAAAGAAAGAAAGAAAAAGTCAAGTACTTTTAGGTTGGATATTTCCTCTGTTTCCTGGATAGAAGATTGAAAATGTATGTAGCTGGAAAATTAAAAATATCTGCCACAGTTTGGAAAAGCTCTTTCACATGTACAAACTAGGACCAGGAACCAGCCTGCTTAAAATCTCACTTCATTATAAATTCAATCCTATCTTACAACACTTACCAGGTCTCCTTGGCCGTGTAGGTAACTCTTCATTAAATAACTCCCGGTAAGTCTGAGAGATCTTTAGGTTCACCCCTTGTTTCACCAACACAGGGTGAGGAGAGACATTTCAGGGAAACAGGTATTTATATCCTTCCTAAGCTCTGCTATGGGATGAGTTTAGTCCATTGGAGAAGCCTGGAAAATCAGATCTCATCAAGACTGCTGAAGATGGTGAAATAAAAAGTAGTGATAAATAAAATTAAAAAGTAATTTTTTTTATCCTGAAATAAAGAAGTAATTGGAACACTGCCATGAGAATGAATGGGTCTTTGCTCAGGGCACCTCCAGAGGGAATGCAGCCTGGGTATGTCACGGTGTAAAAGAGGGACCAGATTNTCTGGTCTGTATGGCATAAGACAGGTTCAAGTGTTAATTCTCATGAAGAAGCATGCTGCAGTGGAAAAAACGGGAGTTTGTGTTCCAGTGTTCTGATTCTCAATGCAATATAGCTGGTCAGGAAAAAAAAAAAAAAAGAAAGAAAGAAAAAGTCAAGTACTTTTAGGTTGGATATTTCCTCTGTTTCCTGGATAGAAGATTGAAAATGTATGTAGCTGGAAAATTAAAAATATCTGCCACAGTTTGGAAAAGCTCTTTCACATGTACAAACTAGGACCAGGAACCAGCCTGCTTAAAATCTCACTTCATTATAAATTCAATCCTATCTTACAAAACTTACCAGGTCTCCTTGGCCGTGTAGGTATCTCTTCATTAAATAACTCCCGGTAAGTCTGAGAGATCTTTAGGTTCACCCCTTGTTTCACCAACACAGGGTGAGGAGAGACATTTCAGGGAAACAGGTATTTATATCCTTCCTAAGCTCTGCTATGGGATGAGTTTAGTCCATTGGAGAAGCCTGGAAAATCAGATCTCATCAAGACTGCTGAAGATGGTGAAATAAAAAGTAGTTATAAATAAAATTAAAAAGTAATTTTTTTTATCCTGAAATAAAGAAGTAATTGGAACACTGCCATGAGAATGAATGGGTCTTTGCTCAGGGCACCTCCAGAGGGAATGCAGCCTGGGTATGTCACGGTGTAAAAGAGGGACCAGATTTCCAGGTCATGGCCAGAGTTTTGCTCAAGCAAGGTGTGCAGGAGACCTAAGGCGAAAAAGAAGATAAAAGAGGGAGACTTCTCTAACCTAGGATTATGCAAGTGGTGTGGAAGAAAACTCTAGGGGCATTTTACTTCTTGTGTGGGTTAAAGTTAAGTGCATACATACTGTAGGGAGAAGGAGTGTTGGATCCAGTTCTCCATATCTGCAGATGACTCTGGCTGCTTCCCAGCTGCTAGGGTTGCTGTCCTGACCTTACACCCTCTTGGGGCTGCCTTGGGTCAGGAGCTCTGCCTTCCCAGCCAGCAAGAGTGATGCCTGAGTCCTTATGGCACCTCTCAGAGGTGGTGGTTGCCCCCCCAGCCACTTAACCCATTGCTTTCCACTCGTCCCGTGGGTATTTGTGTCATTAGATCATGGAATCATAAAGTTATTTAAGTTGGAAAAGACCTCTAAGATCATCCAGTCCGACCATTAATCCAGCACTGTCAAATCCACCACAAAGCCATGTCATCACATGGCCCATCTACCTGTCCTTTAAATACCTCCAGGGGTGGGAACTCCACTACCTCCATGGACAGCCTG
>VZTT01036185.1:31203-51493 GCA_013400855.1 Buphagus erythrorhynchus | reverse complement strand
TTTTTTTTTTTTTTTTGCTCCATCCTTGGAGCAAGAGCCAGGACAATACTGCTGAAGAAAGAACTTGAAACCCCTTGCTGTGTTGTGTAACTGATCACACAAGCAGTGAATGATGTTATCCAGATATCAGTCAACCTCAGTTTATGCTAAGAGTGATGTGAGATGAGATAGCTGTTTAAAAAAATGAGGAGAGAAGGAATTATGAGCCCAAGTGGAGAAATCATGGCTGGTGAGTGTAGTTTTATAAGAAGTATGGGCACAGAACTGACAGGGAGTTTTAAAATAACCCTCAGTTATAAGGCTTGTATGGAAGACAAGCAGAAGTCCTAATGGTACTCATTATTTTTTAGCATCACTGGGTGACAAACTGCATTTCTCTTTTGCACAGTGATTATCAGGATGAAGAGAGAGGTAATGAAGGAAAAGAAATGTGCCCTGAAAAGCAGCCTAAGAGAGACATTCCCACAGACTCTCTTTTTGAACTAACCTCAAGTGCTCATAACCAAACCCTGAGAGTTTGTTTGTTAGGACATCTGTAGGCACCATATCTGGGCAATATATCAGCATGCTCTGCTCCACTACACCACGTCCAAGGGAGATAAAAGGATAAGCAGCAAACTCTTAATAGCTGCCTGCCCTGCAGAGGGGTGTCTGTGGCAATCCAGAGCCAGGTTAATGTGCATTCTGGCACTGCAGAGGTATTTATTGCTGCTTACATTCAAATCAAGGAGCACAGTCCCTCACCTTTATAAGGCTGTTGTTCAGATTTCAAAGGGTATTCTTTTGGGGTGAATTTCATTCATGTGGCTTGTCAGTTGTCTGGCCTTGTTTCTGTGGAAGACCATTGTGGGTTCCATCCTTTCACCACACAGACCTCCCAGCATGCAGAGAGGTGTGTACAACCCTCTGTAGCACAGTGCCTCTGGGTCTGTAGTTCCTGGGACTGAAATTCCAGGTACATGGGACATCTCTGCTCTGGTGAGTCACATCCGGGTGGAACCTTTCAATGCTGCTTTGCAGATGCCATCCTCAGAGAAATCCCATGCCAGAGCCGAGTAACACTTGTGAAGGGCTGAGGAGGGCAGCTTCCTTGCCCATCTGGCAAGACAGTCACCAATTTGTCAGGGTTACTGATTGCACTTTAGGCATATCTGTGTTAGCCCGAGATAAGTTGCAAACTGAAGCTGACAAGTCATCTCCAAGCTTATACACAGCAACCACACTCACCTGTGTCTTCTTTTTCCTGTTCTTCCTCAGGAGGCTTCTGCTATGTGATATAACTTTGGTTTATGGGACCTTACACTGGTTTCAGGAAAATTGAAGGGAAGGGTAAAAACAGAAAAAATACAGAGCTTCTAAATAGGGCTTTTGCTTTAAACCTAGCAAATTTTCAGAAGTAACAAATGCCAGGCAGTACAGAGGTAAAGTGAGACTTGCTGAGCAAAGAAAATCAGAATGAGATTTTAGCCATATGAACCAAAAGAGAAGAGCAGAAACCTCCCTTTGTATGACCTGCAAGTACAATTGATTTTAATTTCTGTTTTCGGTGAGGATGATGATTCTGAGCAGGAGGATAAAATGGCAAATGAGAACGAAGTTACAGAAATGGAATTTATCACTCCGAAAGTCTGGTGAAGCAAAACAAATTTAGTGTAGGCAAAGTGGAAGGAAAACAGAGACTTTGGATCTAACTTATGCCATTTTAAAGTCATGAAAACTAGGTCCTGGTATATGGGTTTTAAGCAAGTCTGTACAATAAGAAGTGGAGCTCTACCGCTAAATCAAAGGGAAAATTTCCTGTTACTCAGATACCTACAGCCACTGGTGCAACATGACTATGAAAAGAAAATTGCAGTCTCTGGTGTGTGCCAGAGTTACTGTGCCATAGGAAGCATGGGAAGCTGCACAGGGTCCCAAGGGCCACACCTGTCTTTAGTTCTGGACTCTGGAAAGGTGGCCTCAGAAAGGTGCTGGGACAGGGAAGGGCTCTCACCCCACGCAGAGGAATGGAGACAGCCCTACAAAGGGAAACTGGAAGAGTAGGATCACCTGAGCCCAACCAAAATAAGTCTGAAGGGAGCTCTGGCTGGAAGACACACCACAAGATAAACAGCAGGAGCAGGAAAAGGGTGGTTCACTCTGTGATTGTTTTGATACAGGAACAAGAATCTGCCAATAAATAGAATTTAGTACATATTCATAGCTAACTAATAACAGCCACCCAGCAGGTGCAAGCAGGTTAATACTTTAAGGCATGATGGAGCATGGGTTATAGGAAGCATTGGATTTGGTGATCCATTGACTCCTTATATTCATTTAATTCATTCTAAGTTCGAAGCAATTATAGTATCTACCTTTGAAAGTAATAAGACTACACTTTTACTCCTCACAGAGAGTTGCTATTAGCAATGCTATCCATGCCACAGCACTGATGATAACTTTAACTTCTTCCTAGTTACATAAACTTAAACAATGACCTCTCAGTATTTTTCAGTCTCCATACCAATTGATAGTTAGTAATCATCAGAATGGTTTTGTTTACTTTATACAGATACTGCACCTTTTTAAAATTATAATTGTCTATAATAGTCTACCAAAAATGGTAGACTAACATCCCTGTTAAATTGCAGGCAGTTTAAAGTTTGAAGTTTGAGTATACTTCCATGTTTAAGCTAACAAGATGTGACCTCTTGCTTGTCCTGACGGGAAATTGGATACTTGCCAGCCAGATTGATCCATGTTCTTAATCCATTTTGCAAATGCAATTATCAAGAGGCTTAGATAAAGTCAGTTCAAGAGACAACAAAGTTATTCATGGGTAAGATAAATCTGTTTAATGCCAAGAAACTATTCCTTCATTTGCAAGGAAGCCCTTCAGAATTATTTTGTCACAGTAGCTTTTAAATATTAGCAAATTGCTCCAAGGGTGCAGGTATATAACAGCAGAGGCAAAGGGTTCAGTTGGCTAGAGCAGGAGCAAGGCTTAGGAATGTGATTGCATCCTATGGGAAGACACCCACACTGTTTCACCAGAGATAAGACCAGAAGCAGGAGCTCTGGGGAGTTTTTGTCAGAACAGTGGGAAGAATATGTAAATAATGTAGCTAAGAATATTCCATATACTGGTATACTGAGTATACTGCTGGATTTATAGCTCTTGCCCAGATTCTTGGCTGCCTCTGGGCATAATCCACACAGAGACAGATGAAGTGCTAATCAACTTGCACTCCTGGCAGTGCAATGTGGGAAGCAGGAAAGGTTAATAACTGATTGGACTGGCTTGGCCATGCATGTTTGGGAAGCAAGGATACTGAGCAGAGAGGAGAAAGTGCACAGATGTCTTCTTTAAATTATGATAACATCTCTGGATAGAGTAGGAAAAGTAAAATAATATTTTGGCAGGATTTCCCAGCCACTCTGCTTGAGATGGAACATGCAGACATACCCAGGAGGAAGGTGGACACCAGAAAAATTAGTATCTTACCTAGGCAGTGTCTTACCTAGGCAGAGACTCAGCACTTAACTTAGGACCTGCTGTGTTTTGCATCCCAGAGAGTGCCTGTGCAGTTTATGAGGTGGCTATTTTCTGCCTAGTGTTGCTTTATAAGGCATCCTTGAAATAACACTGCAAATGTTAACAGATCACAGCTTATGAGGAGGTAGAGGGATTCTTTTTTTAGCTGATTTGCTGAATTAATCGGCCAATGTTCTTATCTGTATGGGGCAACTGTAATCTTGAGTTGAGAAGTGGTATCATGTGTTTTAGGAGTAGAGGTGGTGGCCTTGACTGATGCAAGGAGCTGGAACAAGAGAACTCAGGACAAGTGGAAAAAAGAAAGAAGGGCAACTAAACCAGGGTCAGAGAAGGCAAAAAGACAAAAATAGGCACAGGAAGGGCACTTTTGCAGAGAACAGTTCGGCCTGCAGGAAAGGAAATGGGGTGAGAAAAGACCTTCAATCCTGCTGAATTATTATACTTTATAGTGCAGATAGAGCAGAATTGAGCACAAAGAGAAAGAAAGGCAAGAAAAGCAACCACTGGAACAGGCTGCCCTGAGAAGCTGTGGATCCCTGGAAGTGCTCAAGGCCAGGCTGGATGGGGCTTTGAGCAAGCTGGTCTAGTGGAAGGTGTCCCAACCCGTGGCAGAGGGGTTGGATCTATACAATCTTTAAAGTCTCTTCCAACCCAAACCATTCTATGCCTTATGACAGGCAAGGATGTGTACAGGGCACCTTTACAAAAACTATATTTATTTTCTTCTGAAACTGGTGACACACTTTCAGAGCAAAAATTGACTCAGTTGAGGGAGGTGCCATGAACTGAATTAATTAATCTGCAAATCTAATATTAGTCTCCTGTTCTCCTGTTTTTCAAAATATTTTAATCTATGTTTTCCTTTCCTTTTTGTGACATAAGTGTTTGATTGTCCTTAATGCTAATGTCTGGGTTTTGGAGGAGCATAGAGAATTAGTCACTAACTCATGTAAGAGATTTTTACTTGTTTTTCTTCAGGCTAAGGTACTTTTTCCAGTTAAGTTCCATAGCATACTAGGATCTCTTACAAATCTATACACTCAGAAAAACTTCTTGAGAGTGAATATATTTTGCGTTACAAAGCACTCAACTTTTCTGTTTTTGTAAACACATTGCAAGCTACTTTTCAAAGAGGTTCAATTTTAAATCAAATCTGTGCATTTTGCCTTTTTGAAATGCTGTGGTTCTGACTATTTGCCTTTCAAGTAAGACTTAGTATGATGATACTGAGGGCTAATCTCTGCCACTTTTTCTTGTGTTGATTTTTTTCCCCTGGATCAATTCCACTGGTTTTAATACAATTAAACAAACACCATTGCACTCCTGTTGAGCAAGGCAGGCAAAATCTGGGCTCGAGATGGTGATGTCATTGCTGTGCTGGCTGGGTCCTGACCTCAGCAAAGCCTTGCTGGCAGTTCTTAATGCAGATAATGCTTAAGGAGATCTCTATCTACTTTCTTAAAAAGCAGATAACTTAAAATAGACTGCAGCAACACTCATGGAATTTTTTCTGTTAGGTCCCAGCAGCCCAAGTTGCAAGCGCATTTCTGAAAGGTTCACCCCAAGTTGTTTATGGCACCCCCGGATATTCATCATGAAATTCTTCTGCAGCCCATTGTAAAACACAAATACTCTAAATCCCTCCAGGCTTCACAAAGATTTGTGCAGAGATTATAAATGGGCAGCAGATTAGCACCAGATGAAAAAATCTCTTCTGTTAGAGAGCTAATCTATTCAGTCAGTGGCCGGGTTTGCTGCATATCTTTGTGGCAAGGTCTGACAAACCCATCTCCCTGCATTTGGCATTTCAGTCAAAATCTATGTGTCACTTTGCATTGTGTCTTTGTCCTCTCAGGTGACTGATGCCCTCTCTGGCATCTCTGTGGTGCTTGTGCCTGTTGCAGGCAGCAAGGTTGTACCAGGCAGGCTCTGCCAGGCAGCAGGGAGGCAACAGGCAATGCTGTGAGCATTAGCAAGCCATGAGAAGGCTGACCATGAGGACTTGAAAAAGAAAAGAACTCAGAAAAGATGCAATTGTTTTCAAAGCCAGTGGCAGGATTAAGGAGTCAGAGAAGCCTCCTCCAAAAACTGAACAGGAGTGGTCTTGGTGCATGCACAGGTTGCGTGCAGCACTCAGTGTGCCATGCCAAGGTGGCACAGGGGAGCACAGTCTATGGCCTTGGCACAGGACAACGAGCTAGTTTTGCCTGACTTTTAATCCTGGCTAAATCATTGAATCCTCTCTGTGATCTCTGACAAGTTAGAGAATGTAGATATAGAAAAGTCTTATTAGTCCACATAATCCAGTTCTCTACAATACAGGATTAGCCTGTAATCTTTATTCACTAGTATTTCATGGGATGGAGCTTCTGACACGCTACCTGTGGTACAATGTTCTACCTGTAGTTCACTACTGCTGCTTGAACTGTCTGGTGTTCTCACAGCCAGGAAAGTCTTTGGTTACATTGCATTAAAATGAAAGTATTAAAATAATATCTCTCAATTTTTTTATTTCCCATTTCTGCCTATATAATGAACTGCAGCATTGGAAAATAGGTCTTCTAAATCTTAACTCATCTAAAAAAATGATCGAGGTGAGCATTCCTCCTATAAACAGCTGCTCAGAAATAAGCTGTATCAGTGATGTCACTTGACCTGCCCTGCAGGCAGCCATTCTGGGGCAGGCTGTGCTTGCCCCCTTCTTCTCACCATCCACCATTACCTCCTGCCAGGCCAGCTGGGCTTGACCGGGAGCTGTGACCCTGGAGCAAGATTAACAGCAAATACTTTGTGTAAAATGAAATGCCTCTATCTGTCTGCAGGAACATTAAAAGAACTCAGAAAAAATGGTTTAAAATGGCAAAACCCTAAAACTAGTGTCTTACCTAAGGTAGATTGTCAGCCACAGTCTGTGTTGTCCCCGTAGTTGATGGGTGTGTACTCAGTACAGCCCAAGGACATAGAAGGCAATTCAGCTAACCAACCAGACATAAGAATTCTTTCTGGGAAAGCTGAATTGCTCTCCAGACCCCACTGGCTGTATTAAGTAGACAGCTAAATCTTATTTGTGATGTCTGTGGGCTCTGCCTGATCTATGTGTGGTACACAGGCGGTGTGGCCTGAACAAGGTAAAGGCAAGGCTTTTGTACTGGCCCCAGAACTCTCCACAGTGCAAGGATCAATCTGTTCCCAAAACTCTTATGTTTTCAGCTCCAGTTTTCTCCAAGGTGCCAGCAGTGGTCCCATCCTTTTCACAAACAGGAAGACTGCACTTGCTTTGATCCTTTGTTTCTGTGGATGCTTGATCTGCCAAATTGTCACCTTAAATCTCCAAAAACAAAAGTATAGTGTAAAAATAAGATAAGGTGAGGCAATACATTATTTTCCTTCTGAGAAGTAGAAGTGTTCTGAAGGTGCTTCTGTTGATTCACTGAGCATGGTGGTTGAGTTCATGTAGTGAATCTCATAACAGAGCTACTGCAGAGAAAAAGAAAAGGTACCTTTTGTTAATGCTAACAAAATATAATGAGGAGTGTTTTCTTGGTCAAACACATCAAAAGATTGCAGTGGTCTGTTTGTGGACTTTCAGCATGTCAGATTCTTATTTCTGGGTTATCAAAAAATGTCTTCACTTAAGAAACAGCTGGTATTTTCCTCGTGGACAAGTTTTTTATCTTGCAAAGTGGTTTTTAAACAAATTTGCTCTATATTGCATTAACAAAATAATATTTGTAGACGTCTTAAATGATTTCTGGCTAATGTTTTGTTGACAACTGACTCATTATATTTCACTCTTTTGTCCTCAGTTTCTTCATTCATATAATTCTTTATGACATTAAGGGAAACAGCTTACTATATTACACAGAAATAAGTTATGAATTAACATACCTTATTACAGATACATATATATAGTTTACATATGTATATTTGCTTATTTACAGCATCTAAATGAACTTCTATGGTTTGGCTGTCCTGTAGTATTTAGTAAGAGATCATGAAAGAACCAAGCATTTTTTTACAGATGTGAAGATCCTTTTTTTGCCTATAAAATCACTGCAATAAAAACCAGAAGATGGTTATGACAGATCTGGGTCACTAAGACAATGTGATGTGCACTAGCAAGATGTTAGAAGCAGCAATGTATGGAGCTCTTTTAGAGACTGGGTACAAAGAATCTCCTTGGTTGCCAGGTCTCAGCTCTTTTTGTCATGTCATATAATCTGTTTGGTAAAATGAACAAGCTCTGTCCTTACCCATTACTCACCCCAGAAGATTCTTCTACTCCTGTTATTAGAAACCTTTTATTAGTTTGTGGTTCCATTTTCTTAATGGATAGTTCATCTTATTTTTTTTCCCTGTGGCTCCATCTTTTTCTGTTCAAATTTATTATTTTTCACATAGGAGTGATTGGAATCATGTGCAGTATTCCAGATGAGGCCATAGCAGTATTGTTTGCAGTGCTTTTTCAACTCACTTGAGACTGCACAATATCGTGTTGTCACAGCCTTGTTGCTTTAATAGCAGAAGGAGATCAGGATGCCCAGGTCTTTCTCCTCTCCTGTTTCCAACTGACAAGTCCCATAGCTGAGATTATTGTTTATTCTCAAGAGTGTGATCTTTCACTTTGTCCCATTTGTTTCTGTACCTTTTGGAGCAGAGATCAAGCTTTTTTGTATTACGCGAGAAATTCCATTAAGAAGACTTTAAATTAAACTTTTTGAAAGGCTAATTTCTAAAAGCCTCATTGAAATAAGGGGGAAGGTAAAAAACCCTACGAGTGCTCAAACACAGTTCAGTTACCCAGACATCAGTGTCTAGTTCCATAGGAAAGCCAACTGGCTCCAGCTCCTTCTTGAGAAGGATGTTGGCTCATCATTTGTCACAGCTGCTTTCCTTGTTTAAATGCTTGAGTATCTGATGGGTAGGCAACTGAATCCTGCCCTGGGACTTCAGAATCAGGTCCAGATTTGGATCATAACCATGAGTTTGGGTCTTCAGTCTAGCTGTCTACAAGCAAACTGAATGTATGTCTGTAATGTCACTGTGAGCTAGTTAATAGGTAAGAAAGAAATTGTGGAAGAGTTGAAAGAAGTAGTAAATTGCCATTGAGAAGACATAATTAGATCACTTGCTGAAAGCTTTCTGATGTTTTAAAGGAGGACAAAACAAAAAAGAAGTAAGGAAGAAATGAGAAATTATAATTATATAATATACTTCTTCCATTTCTTTATTTTTTTCTTAAGCTGTCCATTAAGGTAGTAATGTTGGAAGACAGAATATTAATAAATCTGAATAGGTCAATAGGAAGCGAGAAATTCAAACTAGTGTAATTTGGCCCACAAGGCAAGGCTTCTCTACCATTTATTCTTGTTGTCTTTGAGGCTTCTTATGTAAATATTTGGGATTTTGGCATGGTGGTTTGTCTTTGTTATTGCAATGAAACATTTGCTGCAAGCATACTGACTGAAGTCTGCTTCGTAATTATTTGCAGTAACAACTCAGCAATGGAGACTTAGGGATGTGAAACTGCCAATTCTGTATTAATGTGATCTTCTTCTCTCCCTCTCCCAACTGCAGCAAGCACACAGTTGGTGTAGGAAGTCTGCAAAGCAGAACAAGCAGCCATATCCATCTGTGTCAACAGATTCCCACTTCACCACTCTGCCAGCCTTTGCTCCTCAGAGTCACCGATCTGTCTCTGAACAGCCACAGGAAACGGGTCAAAAAAAGATACATCACACGAATGGCCTTGGCCATTTTCTTGGTTTCTCCCAGCAGGACTTGAGACATGGAGATCAAGGAGACTTCACACGCAGATCCAGGAGTGCCTCCAGCATTTCTTGGTCATTTCAAAGGAGCAAGTCTCTGTTCTGCTTGCCCACAGTGAACTCCTCTTCAGCATCAGAGACATTTCATTTCAGTGAACCATTTCAGTTTTTAAGCACTGGGTCACCTGCAACCAGGTTAAAAACATGGAAATGCAGCCCCAAGCTGAACGTTGATGACTTGGAGGGTGCCCAAGAGACTGATGTGGACACAGGGATGAAGCTGTCCTTCTCAGACCTGTCTGTGGTTTCTGCATACTCTGCCCTTAATGGATTTTGCAGTGAGTTGGAAGACTCTCTTCCATCACAGAAACAAGCTGTCAGTAGGGCTAAACAGGCAGCCACCAGTGGAAGGCTTGTATCAGCCATGTGCAATACTTTTGAGTCAGCTGATGGTTCACTGCCTTCTCTTTCAGAATGGTCTTCCAGCTCTTTCATGTCAGCTTCTCTCTCTGAGCAACACAAACAGCCCTTGAGAGCAGCTCCTTGTTCTCTGGATGATCATGTTTGCCCAGCTTCACTAGTTAATGAAGAAGAATTTTACATCTGAGGTTTCTCTATCTTACACCTTCCAGAGGGAACGTGCTCTGCTTGTGAATGACAGCCATGGGTCCACTCTGAGCTTACAGAAGGTTCCTTGCTGAGGAGAAGGTGATGCAGAAGTGTGTTAAATATTTGAATGAAATACTCAGAACCCTCTGAGACTGGCATTCCCAAACTGGGTACAGTAAAGTGTCTGAGTAAAAAGTCTGAGATTGCACCCTGTATCTTTATACTGGAGAATATGATCAGAGGCTTTTGCACAGGAACTCAAGGTGGATGTTTTCTGACAAACCCCTGGACTGGTGGTGAAGGAAATGCCAGAAGAGGCACATAGTATTCCATTTTAATTTGGCAAAAAATGAAGACTAATTTGTGAAACCAAACTGCTTTAACTTTTCTGAGAAATTCCCTTTTCTGAGAAATTTCCCAAGAAAGATGGATAAAGAAAGGGGTCTTGTTTCCCTTTAGGTCCCAAAAGCAGCTCTAAGCACAGCAGGTCCCAGCAGTACAGCCCCAGTAGGGGCAGGCAAGAAGTTTCTTGTGAGGAAACACTTTCCTTCCAGCCTTTGGGAGCTGTGAGGCAGTGGTGAGGGGGGCAGAATCACACAAACATCAGGGTTGGAAGAGATCTTCAAGATCGTCTAAGTCCAAGTGACAACCTAGCACTACCATAATCACCCCTAAACCACATCCCCAAGTGCCACATCCTGACACCTCTTGAACACTTCCAGAGACTGACCCCACCAACTCCCTGGACAATTTATTCTAAGGTCTGACCACCCTTTCAGTTAATAGGTTTTTTTTAATATATAATCTGACCATCCCCTGGTGCAAGTTGAGGCTATTTTCACTCCTCCTATCACTCAAGATATGGCAGAAGAGACCAACCCCCACTTCAGTGCAACCTCTTTTCTGGTAGTAGAGATCAGTGAGGTAACCCCTGAGCCTCCTTTCCTCCAAACTAAACAATCAGAGTTCCCTCAGCTGTTCCTTATCTGACTTGTGCTCCAAACCCTTCACCACCTCCATTGCTCTTCTCTGGACATGCTCCAGCTCCTCAATGTCCTTCCTGAATTGAGGGGCCCAAAACTGAACACAGGATTCAAGGTGCAGCTTTCATCAGTGCCAAGTACAGGTCAATCCCTGCCCTGGTCCTGCTGGCCACACTATTGCTGGTACTGGCCAGGATGCCACTGGCCTTCTTGGCCACCTGGGCTGAGACCAGCACCCCCAGGTCCTTTTCCAGCCACTCTTCCCCCAGCCTGTAGCAATGCATAGGATTGTTTTGACCCAAGTGCAGGACCCAAAACTTGGTTCACCTTACTGAACTCCACAAGACTGTCCTCAGCCCATCGATCCAGTCTGTCACAATCCCTCTGGAGAGCTTTCCTGCCCTCCAGCTAGCAGATCAACACTCCCACCCAACTTGGTGTCATCTGTGAACTTACTGAGGACGCACTCAATCCACTTATCAAATCATCAATGAACATGTGAAACAGAACTGGTGCCAGTACTGAGCCCTGGGGAACACCACAAGTCACCAGGAACCAACTGGATTTAGTTCCATTCACCACCACCCTCTGGGCCTGGCCATCCAGCCAGTTTTATTCAGTTAAGTCCACCCATCCAAGCCATGAGCAGCCAGTTGCTTCAGGACAGTGCTGTAGGAGACAGTTTCAAATGCTTTCCTAAAGTCTGGATTGACAACATCCACAGACTTTCCCTCTCCTACTAAGTGGATCACATTGTCATAGAAGGAGATCAGGTTGGTCAAGCAGGACCTGCTTTTCATAAACCCATGCTGGCTGGGCCTGAGCCCTTGGTTGTCCTGCACATTCCATGGGATGGCACTCAAGATGATCTGCTCCATGACTTTCCCCAGTAATGAGGTCAGGCTGATAGGCCTGACCTGACTTTCCCCAGATCATCCTTCCAACCCTTCTTGTAGATGGGCATTACACTTGCTAATTTCCTGTCAGCCGGGACTTCTCCAGTAAATCAAAACTGTTGGAAAAGGTTGAAAGGGGTTTGGTAAGATCTTTTGCCAGCTCCCTAAGTACTCTCAGGTACATAACATCAGGGCACATAGATGTGTGTCTAATGGGACAGAAGGTCATTACCCTTTCCTCAGGGATTATGGGGACTTCGCTCAGCTCCTCATCCCTAATTTCCAGGTGTCGTTGCTGGGCATCCTGGGAGCAACTGGCTTTTTGTTAAATACTGAGGCAAAAAAGGCATTAGGTACCTCAGCATTTTCCTCATCCCTTGACACTGTGCCACCCTGTGCATCCAGCAAAGAATGGAGACTCCTTAGCCCTCCTGTTGCTGCCAATGTATTTATAGAAACTTCTTTGGAAGAAGTGTCACTCCTTCCCCAGGGAAGAGGAAATTCCACTGTATCTCGTACTTTGACAGACCAGGATGCAGAAAGTGCCAAAAGGGAAACCTTAGAGAACATTTTCAGCCCCCTCACTCAGAAAGCCCATCCTTTCTAGATAGAAGGCAGCCCTCTGGACTGTTGTCTGAACCACTTGTACAGACAGTGATCACCTGAGTAACCTGTGTTTGCCACTTCTAACTCAGGCAGTACAGCTTACCTCTTTGGAATACAAACCAAGGAAGATAACACAGCATTTTTATATCTTTCTACACCATGAGACCCAAATAAAAGACAGCTCCGTGCTTTTTAAGGGGTTGTTATTTTTCTGTTAAAAATAATTAATGCAGAAACTTATTCTTCATATTTCCAGTCCAAGCATACTTCTTTCTGGATAAAACTTGTTTCTTCTTGAGTACCTCTCCCCAAAGGGAAAACAAATCAAATTTTTTGGCTTTCAGAAGATGTTTTTAAAATATGCATTTTTTGATAGCCTGTTTTGCTCTAATTAAATTGGTGTTTAAAAAAAAAAGTAAGTGAAAAGCTGCTACTATGACAGCTAAGTACCTTCACCAGGATTTAAGTCATATAAACAGATTTTATAATGTGTGTTCTGAGAAGTAACATTTTCGCCTGACAAGTGTCACTGATCACAACTCTGGTCGAGCCACTGGGGAAATGACCATGTTAAAAGATGTATATATAATGCTGGGTGTAACCTATATACAGGTGTAAATGCTGAAGACCTACCATGATGGCACTGTGGTGTGTGGAATAAAAACTCATTTTCAGAGAAAGATATTTGCTGCATTACCCGTAATTTTAATCAAAATAATTTCTGGTTTGGAGGGGGGAAAAAAAGGTGGAAAAGCACACACATACAGTAAATAATAGTTACAAAAAGTGAAACAGCTCCCCTGGCCCGTTTAGGTAAGTGCATGGTTTTTACAAATTATTCTGGAAGAAATTCTAGAGGAAAATGAGTACAGGTTTTTAGGAGAGGAACCTTCAGCCCAAGTCCAGAAGAAGCCAGAGGGATAGTCAAGGGTTTTTCCTTTTGCTGTTGTTTTCTTCACACAGGAAAAAAGGCAACAAACTGAGGTCCAAGTCTCCTCTCTGTGAGATGCTGTCATAGCATTTACCAGGGGTAGACTTTGTCTTTTGTGCTAAACACAATGAATAAACAGGAAGATATGTTCAAGGTGAAGAGCACAGAAGATTATCAGCCTTCTCCTGCCCTCTAAAACAGTTTAGGCTTACTGCAGTTTTGGCTAAACTGTTCTCTTTCTGGGACCAAAAATAGCACTAATGAAGAATTTGTCATGGTGGGTGTGTGTTTACCTGCCTTATGCTCCTTCAGACCCCATGCAGTCTTTCCTCTGACTGTCGTGACCTTTAAATCAAATCCCCCCAGAACACGTGAACCTGATTTATCTAAAGTTGTATTCCCATGTTATTGTTTGTACCCTGCCAAAATATATATAAAACACTGTAAAGTCAGACTAGCCCTTTTTTCCATCAGCTTGCATTTCACCATAAATGGGTTTAAATTTATGCTTCATCATTTTCTGTCCATAATCATGGTATTTTCACAATATTTTAATAATACAGATAACATTTGATCTGGACATGAAATAAAAAACTTGTTTGAGCTGATATAGCTGTTTGATCCTGGCATTGTACCACCACTAAAACTCCTGACAAAAGCTGATTGGGGTTTTTATTGAAGAGGAGGCTCTGAACCATCTGTCTGCTAAGGCACGCCTCTAGAAGGAGTGCATCACATCTGGGGACTGTCGCCTGCTGTGGCAGGAAGCACTGGTAGTGGAGATCCACAGGGAAGCACAGAACAGCTCAAGTGTTAGTCATGAGGTTTGTGTGTTATTAACCAGCAGTTCCACAAGCATCTCAGTTCCAGATTTTGCCACAATAATCCTGATGGGAAGAGAGCCAAATGAGTGTCCACAGACTCTACGTTTGTATACTGTCCCCACTGGTTCTGTCTCTGTTCTGTTTACAGATACCTATCTAGAGATTAAAGTTTTAATTGTTTACATTGATGGTGCTTGTAACCAAATCTTGTAAAAAACTGAGTGTCCTACTGTCAGGAAAAACAGAGGTGATAGTGTACAGAAAACTTTCTGTCTATATAAAAAAAGCCAGATTATGAAGCATGTTTCACTGAAGGTAGGCTTCATTAATTCTCTTCCCATTATTTAAGAAGGGGCTCATTTCTTTAGAGACTTGAGTATGCACAAGTTTTATGGCATTTACTTATTGATTTGATTAAATTGTCAACAATGTATTTTGAGAACTGCAGTTTTTTTCTGAACTTTCTCTCCTTCTCGCCCCAGAATGCACTGCTTCTGTGAAATAAAATAGTGATGAAAAGTCAGTTGTACGTAACCTTCTGCATATTCATTTATGAAGTATTGCAGACTTACAGAGTATTTTAACTAGGCTTCCAAAATGACTGCAGTGCCACAAGCTCTACGGTTTTTGATGATGTGTTGGTGGGATAATTACAAAATAAACACAGCAAAAATATTTTTTGTTGGACTCAGTTTTGCCTCTGCAGACTGGGTCTTTTGATTCTCACTGTGGTGCTGTACATCATTTTCTCTAGTAAAGCTGAATGATGAAATAGGAGCTGTGACACATATTGGTAATCTTGCATGCTTAAATCCCATCTGAGTTTGTTTGATATACATTGATCTTCATAATCATCCTTTCCTCTTATTTTCATCGGTGTGTGGTGTTACCTATTATGCATTTCTTTATTCCCCCCATGGGACACATCTGCATGTCAGCACTATGTTGTATATGCAAAGCTGTGTAGGTTTGGCTTTGTTTGGTTTTTATGGTTTTATGGTTTAACATTATGGGGTTTACATATATTTTTATGGCACTTACAGAGCTTTAGAAACATCAGGAGTTGGAAAAGGCCTCTGGAGATTGTCTAGTCCAAAGCATCTGCTGAAAGCAGGCACAAAGCTGCTCAAGCCTTGAGCTTTGAAGTTAAATCAAGTTGTTGAGGACCTTGTCTGGTCAGATTTGAAAGTATCTAAAGGTGGCAATTTCACAGTGTCACTGGGCAATGTGTGCCAGTGCTTACCAACTGTAATGGTGAAGAATTGCTTCCTAATCTGCAGTGAGAATTTCCCATGTCCAAAATTGTGATCATTTCCTCTTGTTTCACTGAGCTCCTTTGAGAAATCCAGGCTCTATCTTCTCTATAATCCCACTTCAGGTGCTGGAAGACTGCAGTTGCTCCTGCAGCTGTGGTCTTCTTGCTCCCTGACCCTCTGAACTCTCTCAGGTTTGTCAATACCACTCTTGTACTGACGATCCCAAAACTCTACACAGATGTATGGATGTGGATGATGACTGCTCAGCTGGCAGGAAGAAGAATTTCTGTCCACCTGATGGCAGATCCCTTGCTTAAACCACCCAGTATCTTGTTGGCCTTATCACTGCAAGGTTGCCCTGCTTAATCATGTTTAGCTTGCTGCTTACTGGGACTCCAAGGTCTCTCTCTTCAGAGCTGCTCCCTAGCCAGGAGGTGCTTCCTCCTGTGCTGGTCAGTCCATGCCAGGTGCAGGGCTTGCATTTGCTTTTATTAAACTTGGTGAGGTTCTGACTGGCACCTTTCTCTATCCAGTGAAGGTCTCCCGTAGCCCAGCCCTTCGGTGTATCAGTCATGGCCATCACATTGGCCAGTTTCTGTTGCACTGTCAGTGGTAGCCCATCCAGCCCCGTGGACTTGGGTATGTGCAGCTTTCTGCATCCCTGACTCAGTCTTCTAGTGTGATTAGTAATTTTCTCCTCAAAACTTCACTAGATACAGACACATGGCAGGCCTAACAGAATGTCTTGTGAGTGACAGCCTTGTGACTGAAGACAGAGGTTTTTCCAGTTAGCAGATTTTTCCAGTTACAGAAGACAGGAATTTTTCTAGTCTATCCTGAATAACTCCCGAGTTGTTTAAAGAAGGTTCTATCTGTCTTTCCTTCTTGATTGATTGGGCTGTGGGAGATGCCCACAGCAATATCCCTTTAGTTACTTCTCCTGACCCATGAGCTCTTGAGTTTCTCACTCTCTGCCCCTTCACAAACATGCACAAATTTGTGCCACTCAGTTGCTTAGAGCACAAACCTCATCACCATCTTCCACCCTTCCATAAAGAACCTGTATCCAGCCATGACAGCTCTGTACCCAGCTGCCTCATCATATCTCTAAATCATCTGGTTTTACATCCTGAGAGTGCTGAGGTCTTCCAGGAGTGATTTCCAGGTTCAGCAGCCTGAGCTTTGGCACTGGCTATTCCATCTGCCCAACAGAATGGAGCTACCCAGATGCTGGGCAGACAATCTCACCTCACAAAAGGCTTAAGAAGCAGTTTCAAACAGTGCATGTGTTAACTACTGCAGAAATCAGATTATTGGTTTTCCTATCAAGCTGAGAAGTCTTAACCCAGTAACTCATTCTTCATAGGAAAACCATTCCATGCTTTTGTTTGTTCTTGTTACCCCTCTGATACCTTTCTGTTCTGTGTGCTTTTTGAACTAGAAGGTCCATAAATACATATAATTTTTGGAGATTAGATGCACTGTATGAAGGTACAGAACAGCCTGAAGGTGCTTTCCATTTTATTCTCTGTTTCTCTCCTAGTAATGGAACTTGCTGCTTTGGCTGCAGCTGAGCACTGAGCTACCCTTTTCATATTTACATAGCCCTAAAGTCCAATTCCCAAGCAGAAAAGGTCAGTTGAGACCCTACTATCATGTATGTAAAATTAGATATTTTTAAAATGTAATTAATTTTAGAATTAGCTATGTTGAATTTCATCTGCCTTTTTATTGCCCAGTTGCTGTCTATTGTGAGATTTTTCTGTAGCTTCCTCAGGTGTTCATCATCTTTACTGTCTTGGATGCTTAATAACCTCAACAAACTCCCATCTCACAAAGTCCCCCCTTTTCCAGGTTTAAATCATGCTGAGCAGTGTAAGCTTGAGTACAAATCCCTGCATGACTCCACTGCCAACCTCCTTCCACTGTCAGAGCTGGCTATTTATTTCTACCTTCTGTTTCCTGCCGTTTAATCAGCCCTTTATTCACATAACCTTACCTCTTTAAACCATCACAGCAGGATTTCCTCTAAAGGCTTTGATGAAGGGCTTTGGAAAACTGTTCTTAGCTCTACACCTATTTGCTGATGCCTTCTGAAGACCCAAATAGATTTAAGAGGTGTGATTTCCTTTTATAAAACCATGTTGACTCTTCCCAAAAAATAATCCTCAAACTTACCTCTGTTTGGTTAATGACTTGTCTCTCATCTGAGCCCAAGTGTCATTTGAGTACAGAGTAATCCTTCCTGTGGCATTCTTTCCCAGTTTCCAGGATTCAGCATAGTAAAAATTGCTAAATTTACACAGAGTCCAGACTTCCTGAGCCAAAAACTGCTCAGATCACTGTGGGACCAACTGCTACATTGTGCTACCAATGGATTTATCCTCCCTCAATTTGTCAGATTTCTTGTTGAATCTCTCTTAATTTCTTGGGTTTCCAAAGCAGCTCAGGGCAATGAGCAGCACTGAATTCATTCCCTGCATGGGAAGAGAGACACATTTATTTGCAGCCTTCACCCAGACAGTTTCACTGAGCACTTTCTGTTCCACAAGTCAATGCAGGCTTCTGGGCCATGTTGCCTTCAGTAGCTGGGAAGGATTGGGTCCCCCTGAGCTCGGGAACCAGTGAGTTGTGAAATAGCTGTGGAGGAATCCATCTGCTTGTTTTGGAAAGCCTTGCAGCCTTCCAAGGCATAAATCCTGTGGTGGGATATGTCTCTGGTGGTAAATGGAAGTGGGACAGGGAGCAGGTTCAGACAGTGGATTGTTTGATTTCTTGTTGTCTCTGTTTTGGACCACTTCAAGCAGCTTTCACCAAGACATTTCCTGGTGGAGCCCTTCACCCCTAGGACTGTTCCCACTATGGAAGAGGCTACATCAAGCTTTGGCCTCTCTGTGTCCAGCATTCTCCCACCAGGCTTTTTGCATCGTCTTGTCATCCCATGTTCCCTCGGACATTCCACAGCATGAAACTCAGCCTCTCAGGGTCATGCTGCAAAAAACACCTCTCAGCTGGGCTGCAGTGCATCCTCACTTCAGATAACAACAGATAATAAGCAGTGCACAGCGGGCTGGTTGTATCCCAGAGCTGAACAGATCCTGCGGCAGTCCAGCAGCAATGCGGTGTGTCTAGTGACCTGTGGGGCATCTCTGAAGGGTGTGGGCACAACTCAAACGGTGCTGGGCTGGCCTTGGAGCTCAAGAACAGTGTTCAAACTGCTGCTATTTTTTTTAGCAATTTACAGATATTCAGTGTTGCTTCAGTTTGGCTGCAGAAAGAGAGTCTGAGAGGGGTTCATGGCTGTGCAGGTGCATCCTGCCCCTGCTGTGGCTCAGCCTCCTGCAGTAAAGCATGGCTGGCTTTTTAATCAGATTTCCTTTTTGATGATTTTCCTCCTGAATATATGGTGCATAAAATGGAAAAATAGCTTGGTAGGTGGAGGCCATTAATCCAATCTGCCTGTCAAAAATGAAAACTGCCGACTGGATGGCACATAATGAAACGGCGATGGAAATGGACACGGCCAGAGCCGAGCGCTCGGTGGCAGAGTTACCCCGTTCCCAGCGGCGGGGCCGCGGGGCGCCCGTGCCGTGTTCCGGGACCGCGGCGGGGCAGGGTGCGGGCTCTGTGTGTGTGCCACCCCGGGGAGCCACCCCGGGGAGCCACCCCGGGGAGCCACCAGCCTGCGCGAGCGCCTAGTGCCACCTCGCGGTGCCCGCGCGCCCTGGGGACAGCGCGCGGGGCTGCCAGCCCGGGTGGCACCGGGGGACACCGGGGACACCGGGGAGGGGACCCTCCGGCTCCGGCTCGGGGTGCCCTGATCCCCCCGCTGCCCCGCTGCCCTGCAGCTCAGCCTCGGCTGCTCGCAGGGTCCGCGCTGCGCTCCCGCCCCGCCGCTCTGCCGCTCCGCTCTCCCTCCCTTCCAGCACGAAGCTGGGGAGCAGGATAAGCCAGGGATAACCCAGCGAGCGGCTCCGTGACCCGAAGGGCTCTGCCGTGGCTTTCCCCGCGGGGCTGCCCTTGGGATGGAGCCGAGCATCCGCTGTGAGCGAGCCCCCGAGCACGGCACGGTAAGCCGGCTGCCTGTCACGAATTCCTCTGTTTACTTTGAGGAAAATTTCAGCCCTCCTGGTACGGAGATAATCTGCTAAGTATGACCCAACTCCTGCCAAGACAATGCTTCTTGTGAGGTTAGCAGTGCTACTGGAGAGCTCCTGCTCCTTAGGTGTAATGAACCTGGGGACAGGGCTGCCCGGGACAGATACTCTCTAAGAATGCAACACATAATACCAATTTTATAATTCCTCTTGCTTCCATGAATTAACTGTTGCATGGACATATTTTTATTTAAGCTGGGCTGTGATTAGGAGCAAGAGGGGTTTTTTCACATAGTTTACCATGATATGGTTATAGTCCCACTTTTTCCTACTTTAAGGGTTTTTTTTTGTCACAAGAAAGCAAAGCTTTAACTAATTACTCTGTGCTCCTGCTTATGGAATTTGACTACAGCCTCCCCCTGTTGTGCCACGTAAAGCCACAGAAATGCAGCATCTGCCCTTCAAGTTTCTCTCCCTGACACTTTGCTGCCTTGCTTTCATTCAAGAGCTGATTGCCCTGTGGTTTTCCCACAGGATGGGTGAGGATGCTAGTGGCCACCCTGCCATATGTGTAAAGACTCTGCAGAAGGTTTGAAGGAAGGACTTCTGGGGCTGCCTGAGGCAGCGACAGATACAACCACTGCCAGGTCTGCCACTGCCAGAGAGCTGGCCATGAGGTCAGGATAGTGTTGGGACAAGCCAGAGGGCAGGAGAGGAGCAGAAAGATGGGAATTTTCTAGCCCTTCCTTCCTTCCTTCCTTCCTTCCTTCCTTCCTTCCTTCCTT